>APFE030809238.1:4379-19276 GCA_000404065.3 Pinus taeda
AGGTTTCGAAGTGAAGGAGGAGCTCATCCGGATCGACGAGGCTGGACTACTACAACAGCGTTGGACTATAGGTAGGATCTAAACACTTGATTTCTTGTATGGTAAATGCATGTTTAGAGAAGGAATGCTCTTAGATGTCTTGTTTGTCACTAGAAAGTCTTAGGCTTCTAGGGAGGTTGGTTTTGTCCGCAAGATTAACTCTTTCCGCATGACAAGGTGGTTTAGCATGGGTATGCCTTGGTAGGTTCTTTGGTTTGAGTCCCACATTCATGCTTGGAATATGGAATGGGAGAGAATGGCTAAAGAGAGATTTGGCTCAGCCATTCTATGGTCGGTTGGAACGTGGTTTTTCCATCCCCAGTTCGTTTATTGCATTTGTTAATGAGAAATTCATTCACTTGATTTTCATGTGTAAATGTATTGATGTATGTGGATTTTACACTTGATATGCTTATGATATTTTTATCCCTATTATGTTGGTTATATGTATGTTTTATGATAGAAGCTATGTATGGATCTCAACATGTTTTTACTTGTAAATGAATGGATAATGTATTCATGGAATAATAGATAATAATGCAACAAATGACATGAGGGAACAATGGTTCATAGTGATCCTCAAATAAGTATGAGATCCCTACACTTAATTTTGTTTTTTACACATGTAGTTTACATGTTAATGACATGTTTGACAAAATGTTTGTCATGGCTAGTAGGGGTCAAATTAAGGTATTATTTAACTTATTTCTTTTTCATCATTGTTTCCATGTCCTTTGACTGATCTTAAGCTATCATTCCATTCTGGGCAGCGACCTGGGCTCTTGGCTTGAAAAAGTGGCTAAATACCAGGGTCACTAGAATAACAATGGAAAATTGGGTCTCTGGACGCTGGCAAGCAAGCCTATGAGAGACTTTGGGTTTTTGGATGCTCTCATGCATATAGCATGAGAGCAACTAAGGCTTAAGATGTCTAGAACATCAGTGGGACCCATGGACAGGATTTATGAGTGGCTGACATGTCTCCTCAGGTTTCTGTTGCTGACATGGATAGGTTGATTGATGTGTTCCATCGATTCCACTTCCTTAAGGTCACATAGGAGGTTGAATCCAATCATAGTAGCCTCTTGTCACATGTTTACCCCAATTGGCTAGTTACTTGGGTAGATGTGTGAGGAGGGTGTTACAAAGTGGTATTAGAGCATGGTTCATCTCAAACTAGATGGGCAGTGTGCGTTTGTCATGCATGCATGTGAGTTGCATGTGTGTCTCTTACACTTTTATTCCATGTGCTTGTTGTATGTGCTTGATGTTGATCATGATGGTAGTAAGGTTGTCATGAGGAACTTGATGATTGATTTTGTGGAATGCATCGTCATGAGTATATGACTAGTTGCATATGGTTATGTCACTTACATGTTGATTATATGTCGCTTGACTACATGCTTGTATATCAGGTGCATTATTGAATATTTTGATTACATGTATCATTCTTGTAGGTTGATTACAAGGATAGATTGCTTATGCTCCACTACATGCGTTTATGTGTATATGTTGTTGATTAGGCATTGCTTAGGCATGTTTATGGTTTCTTGTGGCAATGTGTACACTGGAGTAATGGTTGTTGTCATGCATGAGATCATAGCATCCATTGTTGATATGGCCTTGCATTGATGACTAGACCCTAACTAGAGTGATTTCTATGTGTTGATGGATTTAATTTTGTATGTCTATATGTTATTATGTTTATGTTATACATGTATCATGCTGATAATTGATCTTGCAGACAAGGTATCCTCCCAAAATTATACTAAGGTAAATTGATTGTTGTGATTTGGTTTATCTGACATATTATGCATTGCGGGAAAGAGATAAAATCGGTAGCAAGGTGGTAGACCACATAGAATCTCTCTATGAATCAGATGGGCAGTGTGGTGTGGGGCACTCTTTTGATTTGGCAAACACATTGAGAAGCTTGAAAGAAGAGATAAGGAGTTGTAAAGGAGATAGTGACCGGAACATACAGGCACAAGAGAAACAAACAAATGTTAATGTTATACTTCTTCATAGTTTGTCAAACTTGCAGCGAAAAGGGCCACTTCGGATTAGCCATGGACATGAAGATAAAAATAATGGGGCATATGGAAGTATCTCTCCTAGTAGACACAGTTCAGATAGATTTGATACGATGAGAGATGGCAAGTTGTTCAACACTCTGGATAGAAGGGGTGATGAGAATAGGTACTATTCTAGTTCTGGTTTTGATAGACATCATGGTCATCATCGTTATCATCCTTACAAGAGGAATGATAGAGCATACTTACCATATAAGTTTAATAAATTGAAGCCACCTACTTCTGATGGACACTAAAAACGATGATTATCCTTTAAATCGATTCTGCACTTCTTCCTACTACAATTCACCATACAAATAAGAACTTAGGACAAAAACATATCACATGCTGCAAACTTCTAAAAGAAATTCTCTCCCAACACGTGCTGGATGCTTTTGTATGGACCGCCTTGACCGATGAAGCACTGAAAGCATTGTGACCAGTATAACGGAAAGAAGCGCAAGCTATCGTTTTTTTTCATTGGGTTTGCGCCAAGCAAAACACAAGACAGAATAGGAAATGAATATTTTCGGTATTCATAAAACGTGTACAGAGCTCGTGATCGACAGTCACCCCATTAATCTCGCAATTGAATGCGCAATACCGAATCCAATCCGCTCCGATGTGATGGGAACAATTGATTGCCGAATTAGCATATCACAAATCCGCTCCGATGCGATGGATTTCCATCACCAGGACTGATTGTCCATTATTTGTTGCCGATTTCATAACGCCAACGCGGATTTCTCGGATCCAAAATGGTGTATTTTCAGTTCCACATCCGTGACTCGATAGGAATTTCGCCACGTTCTCCATGTTATGGATTTCCCAACTCACAAAGGGCGACAGCGCTCTGCTTTGCTGGAGTATATATGTCTAGGAGGAAATATTTCAAAACGTTCACAATCATCATGCAGAGCTTTCATTTTCGACGCAAACCAGATTGATCCTGCAAAAAGGCGCACTCAACCAGATATACCAATGCTACGTTAATCATTAAAACGGCTCTTTGGTCAGCAATGGTTTTGTTGAGATCTCATCTCGACATATTTTTTAATCTTATCAAGACAGTCATTGCGATTTTATACACAAAACTTCACAAACCATTAGTCATGACACAGATATCCTTAGCATAATTAAATTAAACCCACAGTTTAATCAGTTCAGGGGATTGTCAACGCGTGAATCCACACCAGTTACACATTGGGCGCAAACACTATATTTTATTCATAAGCACTAATAAAACAAAGATTTTCTTTGCAATTTCACCAAGAACGATTTCTGGTTTTCTTCAAAACACATTCTTCTTTATTAACAGAAGCTTTTCGCCCGTACAAACAACCACACCACCCTTCTATTACACACGACACACAGTTTTTCACAAGCTTCTAAGCTTTTTTTCCTCCACCAGATCACACCCTATCTAACCTATATTTCCACGAAGAAATCTCTCTTCGTTTACTACAACTTTCTCACATTAACTCCACTAACAAATTGATAACACAATCTTCTAATTTTAAAAAAATCCTAACAGTAAAATCTCCTACCTATTAGCGCTCTCACACACCTGTTTTAACAAATCTTATCACTAAGTTACTATAATAACAAATTATGTGAGAAATCGCCCTCCTCAATAAACTGGATTTGAACAAATCGTGAACGAAATTCACCCTGTCAGGCCACAACATGTGGACAATTTTCCACATTGCTGGCCAGGTCCAATGCTCCTGCATCAGACTCCCGGGGAAGAAAACTGATCTTGTAGTTGTTTTGAGTTGATCCCCATTCTCTGTAGCTCCGCTGACGTCCTCTACTGGTTCCTCTTTCCACTTGGTCAAATACTGATAATGAGCCTGACTCCTGGTGCGCTTTAGCGCTTTCTTTTTCCTTTTTCCTGCTTTGGGCTTTCGTATGTTATGGCGTCTCTTTGTGGTTCTTCTTCTGGCTTTTAGTATAGGTACCTTTCTGCAATACATGACTAAATCACCTATTTGGAATTCCTTTTTCCACCTCCTCATATCTGCTCACTGCTTGTCTTTGCTACTACATTCCTGCCATCTGCTTTTGACATCTCCCTCAAATATGCTTCTAGGAGTTAGCCAATTCACATCTACTTGGATTTTCTTCGGATCCAATTTCAACTCTTCTTTAGAGACTGCATATTCCTTCAAATATTCATTCTTCACCCTGATGGTGATTTTATATAAGGCTCGAGAATTTGAATTCATGCGCCATTCAACTTCTTTCTTTGGATTGAGTATTGTTTGCACAACACATGGATTAAGACTTCCATTGATTTGCCCTTTATCCATCAACTCTTCCATTTTTGTTCCAGTTTCGGCATTTTCCTGCATTACCCTGTAGGCTACTTTATTCGGAAAACTGACTCCAGGTATTAGATCATTATGGTGGCTAATACTCTTGGGTAACAACTCATCCACAACAATATCAGCAGAACCATTCAATAAATTCTGAATTTCTTCAGGTAAATCTTCTAAATTTGTAGAAGTTAAAATTACCTTGGGTTTTCCAACATTAGCAAAATGCATCTCCTTACTCTTCTCATCTTCCTGCAACAGGGTCTTCTCATTCATCAACGTAACGTTGTTTCCAAGTGCTTCTTTATTATCTTCAGCTTTCAACAGCAGTAGTGTATGCTTATTCCCATATTTCTCCAAAGTATAAGTATTTCTTCTGCCATCATGTATGGAATTTCGGTCAAACTGCCAGGGCCTCCCTAGAAATATGTGGCAGACATCCATCGGCATTATATCACATAAAATAACATCCTGATAAGTTCCAATCTGAAAGTCAACTTTACATTGTTCAGTTACAAAAATTTGATGGCCTTTCTGGAGCCACGATACTTTATAAGGAGTGGGGTGTACTGTCCTTTCCAACTTCAGCTTATCCACCATCTCTGTAGAAACAAGATTATCAGTACTACCGCTATGAATTACCAATTTGCAACACTTACCCTTGGACTTGCATACAGTTCTGAATAAAGTCCTTCTTTGAACTGGTTCTTTGGCTTCCTTAGCTTCTTTCAGTAATACCCTCTTCAGTAATAGGGACTCTCCGTCTTTTGGTGGTTCCTCTTTAGCTTCAGGTTGAGGAATCTCCTCCTTGGCTTCTGCAACATTCACGTTGCGCTGGTTTGCTGATCTCTGATGAGGACAATCCCATTGTACATGTCCCCATTCACCACATGCAAATCACCGGACATCTCTTCCTCGGCCTCTGCCTCTGGGCACAAACCTTCCACGGCCAAAATCTCCTCTTTGTGGTGCTCTATTGCTCTCACTCCCTGCCTCATTCTGAGAGTGTTGAACTTTGGATTCAAGTATCCTTCCTTCTTTTGCTGGATTCTTACCTCTGTTTCTCTGGTTTTGTTTGTGCAACAGTTTTTCCTCTGCCTTCAAGGCTGCTTGATAGGCATCCTCAACAGTTTTCAAACTTAGCAGGCTAATCTCATCTTGGATCTCATACCTTAGCCCATTAATATACCTGGCTACTTTCTCCAAATCATCTTCTACATGCCCTGTTCTGATATTTAACCTGTAAAATTCTTCAGTATATTCTTTAACAGACATTCCCTTATGCTTCAAATTTTGCATCTGCTTAAAAAGATTCAAATGATAGTCTTTAGGCAAAAACTTGGCTTTCAGTTTGCTTACCATTTTATCCCACTGCTTGATCTTAGATTTCCCCTTTCGCGTTCTTGATGTCTCTAACTAGTGCCACCAGATGGATGCATGGCCCTTCAGTCTAGTGACTATGAACTTCACCCTCTTATTCTCCTCAACATCTTCATAATCGAAATACTGATCTATGGATCTGATCCAATCCATGAGCTCCTTGGCATTCAAACTCCCTTCATACATAGGAATTTCTATCTTGGGTTTGCTTCCAACTTTTGCCAGCATCTTGAGGACTTTGGCAGTTTCATTTTCTTCTCCTGCTTCCGCTTCTTCCTCAGATTCTTCTGAAGAACTCTCAGTTTTCACATCGGGTGCTCTTCTCTGGGTTGTTTCCATTGTCTCCATTCGTTCACGTAGTCTTCGCACTTCGTCTATCAGGACTGCATATGGTTTTGGTCTTCCTCGACCAATTCCTCGCCTTGGCGGCATCTTAGCTGCAACCACCTGTATCTTTTGGCTCTGATACCAAAAATTGATGGAGAACCTGCAAACGCTGGGCACGCTTCCCTAATTTGAAGAACACTAAAAACGATGATTATCCTTTAAATCGATTCTGCACTTCTTCCTACTACAATTCACCATACAAATAAGAACTCGAGACAAAAACATATCACATGCTGCAAACTTCTAAAAGAAATTCTCTCCCAACACGTGCTGGATGCTTTTGTATGGACTGCCTTGACCGATGAAGCACTGAAAGCATTGTGACCAGTATAACGGAAAGAAGCGCAAGCTATCGTTTTTTTTTCATTGGGTTTGCGCCAAGCAAAACACAAGATAGAATAGGAAATGAATATTTTCGGTATTCATAAAACGTGTACAGAGCTCGTGATCGACAGTCACCCCATTAATCTTGCGATTGAATGCGCAATACCGAATCCAATCCGCTCCGATGTAATGGGAACAATTGATTGCCGAACTAGCAGATCACAAATCCGCTCTGATGTGGTGGATCGCCATCACCAGGACTGATTGTCCATTATTTGTTGCCGATTTCATAACGCCAACGCGGATTTCTCGAATCCAAAACGGTGTATTTTCAGTTCCACGTCCGTAACTCGATAGGAATTTCGCCACGTTCTCCATGTTATGGATTTACCAACTCACAAAGGGCGACAGTGCTCTGCTTTGCTGGAGTATATATGTCCAGGAGGAAATATTTCAAAATGTTCACAATCATCATGCAGAGCTTTCATTTCCGACGCAAACCAGATTGATCCTGCAAAAAGGCGCACTCAACCAGATATACCAATGCTACGTTAATCATTAAAATGGCTCTTTGGTCAGCAATGGTTTTGTTGAGATCTCATCTCGACATATTTTTTAATCTTATCAAGACAGACAATGCGATTTTATACACAAAACTTCACAAACCATTAGTCATGACACAAATATCCTTAGCATAATTAAATTAAACCCACAGTTTAATCAGTTCAGGGGATTGTCAACGCATGAATCCACACCAGTTACACATTGGGCGCAAACACTATATTTTATTCATAAGCACTAATAAAACAGAGATTTGCTTTGCAATTTCACCAAGAACGATTTCTGGTTTTCTTCAAAACACAGTCTTCTTTATTAACAGAAGCTTTTCACCCGTACAAACAACCACACCACGCTTCTATTACACACGACACACAGTTTTTCACAAGCTTCTGAGCTTTTTTTCCTCCACCAGATCACACCCTATCTAACCTATAATTCCACGAAGAAATCTCTCTTCGTTTACTACAACTTTCTCACATTAACTCCACTAACAAATTGATAACACAATCTTCTAATTTTAAAAAAATCCTAACAATAAAATCTCCTACCTATTAGCGCTCTCACACACCTGTTTTAACAAATCTTATCACTAAGTTACTATAATAACAAATTATTTGAGAAATCGCCCTCCTCAATAAACTGGATTTGAACAAATCGTGAACGAAATACACCCTGTCAGGCCACAACATGTGGACAATTTTCCACATTGCTGGCCAGGTCCGATGCTCCTGCATCAATACATGTATCATGCTGATTATTGATCTTGCAGACAAGGTATCCTCCCAAAATTATACTAAGGTAAATTGATTATTGTGATTTGGTTTATCTGACATATTATGCATTGCGGGAAAGAGATAAAATCGCTAGCAAGGTGGTAGACCACATAGAATCTCCCTATGAATCAGATGGGCAGTGTGGTGTGGGGCACTCTTTTGATTTGGCAAACACATTAAGAAGCTTGAAAGAAGAGATAAGGAGTTGTAAAGGAGATAGTGACCGGAACATACAGGCACAAGAGAAACAAACAAATGTTAATGTTATACTTCTTCATAGTTTGTCAAACTTGCAGTGACAAGGGCCACTTCGGATTAGCCATGGACATGAAGATAAAAATAATGGGGCATATGGAAGTATCTCTCCTAGTAGACACAGTTCAGATAGATTTGACACGATGAGAGATGGCAAGTTGTTCGACACTCTGGATAGAAGGGGTGATGAGAATAGGTACTATTCTAGTTCTGGTTTTGATAGACATCATGGTCATCATCGTTATCATCCTTACAAGAGGAATGATAGAGGATACTTACCATATGAGTTTAATAAAGTGAAGCCACCTACTTCTGATGGATATGTGAATAAGCCGAAAGATGCAGAGGCTTAGATACTTGGGATGAACAAATTATTTGAGTTTCATGATTACATAGATAACATGAAGGCCAAAGTATCAATCTTCAACTTGAAAGGTAAAGCAGACATTTGGTGGGAAGATGTTAAGTAATTCAAAGACATTAGGATAAATTATTTGAGTTGGCGGGAGTTCAAGAGGCTTTTTCAGAAGAGGTACTTGTCATAAAGGTACTACGACAATAAGGCCAAATAATTCTATGAGCTAAATATGGGATCAATGACATATGAAGAGTACACCACCAGATTTCTAGAGCTTTTGAGGTATGTAACATATCTTACTTATGAGAAGGCTACAGTTCAGTGATTTTTCAATGGTTTTCCATTAGCATTTAGAGATTTGATTGAGTATGATGAGCCTTGGTCACTTGAGGAATTTATTGGGAAATTGAAGCATTGATATGAACAATCAAAGCGTAAGGATGAATCTCAGCAAGGATGGAAGGGAAAATACAAAGGTAAAGGTAAATTTCAGCCTAAGAGGACAAGGCCTCAGCATGCAGATGAGAAAGCAAATGTGGCACCACAAAATAGGTTTAATGCAACTAGACAGGGACATGAGTCGCAGCAGTAGCATAGAGGTGTTTGTATTGATCAGTTGGAGTTTTGGACATGTGGCAAGGAACACCATAAGAGATATTATCCACAAAATCACGGTGGGAGGCCTCAGATATACAGTGCACAAGAGGCACAGACTATTGTAGATATAGGGCAGAACATTCCTCGTATCTATGGAGCTATGGACAACAAACAAGCATAACACAATGCATCTATCATTGAGATGGATGAATCTTGGTTAGTGCAGTTGGTTACAGGTATGAAGAAGTGAGTTCATCATTGGGTAATATCTTGTGCATTTGATTTTAGTGATATGCTTACCATAGCACATTTGAATGTATTACCGTTGGGATCATACAATATGTTGTTAGGCATGGATTGGTTGTATCTTCATTATCCAAAATGGATCTTGTAAGTTAAGTCAAAATTTTCTTAACAACCAAGATGGTCCCATGTAGCAATTTTTTATCGACTTGTGCAGAAAATGGGTAGTCGTAGATCAACCCGAAAACAATAATCAAGTGTAAGTCACTCTGATTATGGTGTTTCTTACTATTTCTCATTTGGACTCTAGGTGATGGAGAAATCATCCAGTGAATTTGAGGTGTCGAAGAAGGCCTTGTTGACTATGTGACTTGTTGTAGTTCAATAAGGCACAAACTCCATCTCCAGGTTCCTATTGGGTTGTGTTATATTCTTTCCACGACAAGCTACCCTAGTGAACCGGGGGGTTAGAGGGGGCCGGAGCCCCCCCTTTATTGTGCCAATTGCACAGTGAGGGGGTGGAAGACCCCCTATCCAAGGGGTTTGAGGGGGTCAGGTAGCCCCCCTCTACGAGGTATGGGGCAACACCCGGGGGGAAATTGTTTTGACCCCATATTAGGTTGGGAGGACCTACCTATGGTTTTGTACATGGTTTTTGCACATGGTTTTGGACACGATGGTTTTTGGTCCATGGTATTGGATGCTTCGGCATGTATAAATATGTATTGTAACATTGAAAGGAATATAATGAAAAATCAAGCTAGTAGTCTTGGTTTTTGGAAAATCTATGTGTATATTTGTTTTATGTGTTATGATATCGCATTGTTTATTTTTTGTGTTTTAGAATTCGTATGAAGGTATTTTTGTATGGGGTTAAAACCTACATTTGGTATCAAAGTTGTTTTGGCTTCAAGGGAACGCCTTTGTTGCTAAGGTGTTTTGCTCGGGCCTATGATAGACCCTGTTCAGTGGGAGATTTGCAGGATTGATTCTGGTGGTGAAAGAAGATGGTGAGCAGTGGAAAGATAGAGATCAGTAAATTTAATGGTCAGATTTTTCAGTTGTGGAAACTCAAGATGGAGGATCTCTTGGTGGATAAAGATCAGTGGATCATTGCAGATCTGGGCACTAAACCAATGGAAGTATCCGATGAAGAATGGAAGAAGTTGGATCAGAAGGCTAAGAGCACAATATGATTGTGTGTCTCAAATTCAGTATTGTTGAATGTATCAGGGGAAGCTACGATGAAGGCTTTTTGGGACAAGTTAGGGACTTTGTACCAATCTAAGTCTCTGGTGAATAAATTGTTCCTATGGAAAAAACTGTATAACCTAAGGATGAAACATGGAGACTTGGTGACAGAGAATCTGAACACATTTAATATTGTGGTAAGCCAGTTATTGTTTGTTGATATTAAAATTCAGATGAAGATAAGTGTGTTAGTTTGTTGTGTTCTCTACCAGATTTGTGGTATAGTTTGGTTATTGCAATAGGTAGCAATGCAACTACCTTGCAGTTTGATGAAATAGTCTCATCCTTGCTAAGGAAGGAGATGAGATAGAAAAATATGGAGAGCCAGAATGGTGATGCCTTGTTTGTATGAGGACAGTCCCAGAACAGAAACAAAAATAAGTCATCAAGTGGGAGATCTAAATCTCTAGGAAAATTTGTAAAGGTGTGCTGGAAATGCGGAAAGGAAGGGAACTACAAAAGGGACTGTAAATCTAAAGCTCCTGAGAAAGGAAAGGGATCTGATGATGCTCCTTATGCAGAGGCGAAAACCACCACAGATGAAGGTGGGGATGTGTACTTGGCTTGTTCCAGTACACATGTAGATCATGAGGCATGGTTGATTGACTCAGGTGCATCCTTTCACTTCACTCCCCATAGAGAGTGGTTGTGCGAGTATGAGAAATATGAGAGTGGTATGGCCACGGGAGATGATAAAGGGAAGTAGCGAGAAAAAAATGTGTGGGTTCGCAAGACTCCTACAAAGGAACCCGAGTTTGACCTAGAACGTGTGAAGGAGACATTCATGGAAGCTAAGAAGAGCTTCACGGAGGCCTCCACTTCAGGTAGTAAGGATAAACTATAACCAGGGATGGATCCTTCAATGTCACTACCTTTCTAGAGACATGCATGAAACTGCTGCACAACAACAAGGTAGTCAAAGGGCTACAGGAACTTATCACTAGGTGTGCAAGGTTAGGAGAACCGTGTGTGGTTCAAAAACTTGGAAAGCATGCATTGTGCACAGGAAGGGAGATGAGGCTGAATGCGCGGGATGACAGGAAGGCTAGAATCGTTGGTCACGGAAAATTCAAGTTGAAGTTACAAGGTGGAAGGGTTAGAACACTTTCGGGTGTTCTGTATATTCATGCATTAGCCAAAAATTTGATTTCTGTAAGAAAGTTGGATTATGTAGGTGTAAAAATAATGTTTGAGAAAGATACCTGCAAGATGGTTCGGGGAGCACTGGTATTGATGCAGGGAATTCAGATTGGAACTTTGGAAAAGCTGCAAGGTAGCACTGTTGTTGATGGGTGCAACAATTCTATGGTTCCTGAAAGTGGAGCAGAAAATCTAGTGGTCTCTGGAGAAAAGACCATGCTATAGCATCAAAGGCTTAGACATATTGGAGAGAAGGGCCTTCGAATACTTCATGGTAAAGGTATGGTAGAAGGTATGACTCATAGCTCTTTGGATTTTGATTTATGTGAAAATTGTGTATATGGGAAGCAGAATCGGGTGAGTTTCCCCTCTAGTGGTAAGAAGGCGAAATAGACATTAGAACTTGTGCACAGTGATGTGTTTGGACCTATGAAGGTTTCATCACTAGGTAAGTTTGTGTACTATCTATCATTTATAGATGTATTCTCAAGAAATACATGGATATATTTCCTTAAGAAGATATCTGAAGTCTTTGACAAGTTTAAAGAATTTAAGGCTCTGGTGGAAAACCAGGCAGAGAAGAAGATAAAGATGACAAGGACAGATAATGGTACAGAGTTTTGCAATAAGGAATTTGAAGAATTTTGTAAGAAGTGTGGTATAGCACGATAGAAGACTACTCGATACACACCTAACCAAAATGGACTTGCAGAAAGAATGAACAAGACATTGATGGAAAGGGCAAGAAGCATGCTTAGTGGTGTCGGCTTAAGACAGGAATTTTGGGTAGAGGCAATGGAGACAACATGTTACCTAGTCAATAGATCACCATCATCAGCGTTGGAGGATAAGACTCCACAAGAGGTATGGATTGGTAAGAAACCCTCTCTTTCACATCTAAGGGTATTTGGATGCGATGCATATGTACATGTTCCAAAGGAGAAAAGAAAAAAGTTGTATAGTAAATCTGAAAAGTGCATCTTTATTGGGTATAAGGATGATTTAAAGGGTTATAAGCTTTGGAACCCAGTAACAAGGAAGGTTGTGTACAACTGAGATGTGGTGTTCAGAGAGGTGAAAGATTTTATTAAACATGAAGTCCGATCAAAGGAACATGAGAAGATCTAGTTTGAATTAAAGGAGGAAGAATAGAACTCTACAAAAAAAGAGGAATCAAAAGATGAAGAGCCACAAAATTCGGTTGTGAGAAGATTGGTTCGAGAAAGAAGGTAGCCAGAAAGGTATAGTCCATCTTCTTTCTGTTCAAATTTTTCTTTATTTGTTACTGATGATGATCCCAGAACTATTAAGGAAGCAGTAGATTTAGAGGATGGAAAATTCTGGAAAGAGGCCATGGTTGATGAAATGGCATCTTTGCACAAAAATGAGGCTTGGGATCTGGTGGAGTTGTCGGCTGGAAGGAAACCCATTCGCAGCAAATGGGTTTTCAAAAAGAAGACAAATGCAAAAGGAAAGGTGGAGAAATACAAAGCTCGGTTGGTAGAAAAAGGTTATTCCCAGGTACTGGGAATTGATTTTGGTGATATTTTTTCTCCTGTTGCCAAGGTAGCTTCTATTAGATTACTTTTATCTGTTGTTTCTACTTTTGATTTTGAGGTAGAACAGATGGATGTGAAGACAGCATTTCTTCATGGGGATTTGGAAGAGGAAATCTACATGAGGTAACCTGAAGGCTTTGCGGGTGAAGGGTAAGAAAGAACTGGTATGCAAGTTAAAGAAGTCTCTGTATGGGTTAAAACAGTCACCAAGCATGTGGTATCAGAAATTTGATACATTTATATGGGGACTTGGCTTCACCAGAAGCAAAGAAGATCACTTTGTGTATTTTAAATTAATTGGTGACCGTGTTATTTATCTGGTCTTGTATGTGGATGATATGTTGTTGGTTGGAAATGACAAAGAAATTATCCAGGATTTTGAAGACCCAATTGTCCTCCAAATTCGACATGAAAGATCTTGGTGCTGCAAACTATATTTTGGGCATGGAAATTAAAAGATATCGAGCAAAGAGGAAGCTTTGGTTAAACTAGAGGAAGTATGTTGAGACAATATTGCAAAGGTTTAATATGCAGGATAGTAAACCGGTGAAGGTTCCTATTCCTGTAGATGTGAGGTTATCTGCTGAACAATGTCCCAAGACACAAGAAGAGGAAGAGGACATGTCTCATGTTCCATATGCAAGTGCAGTCAGTAGCCTGATGTATGTAATGGTCTATATTAGACCAGACATTGCACATGTTGTGGGAGTATTGAGCAGGTTTATGTCAAAACTAGGAAAGGAGCATTGGACAGCAGTGAAGTGGGTTTTCAGGTATTTGCGTGGCACTAGTGATTATGGTTTGTGCTACCAAGGAAGACCATGATTGGATAGAGTGTTGGATATCCGTGGCTTTGTTGATGCAGACTGGGCTGAAGATCTGGATCAAAGAAGATCTACAAGTGGGTATGTCTTTAACCTATTTGGAGGTGCAGTCAGTTGGATGAGTAAGAAACAATCTGTAGTGGCACTATCAACTACAGAGGCAGAATAAATGGCATCCACTCATGTGAGCAAGGAAGCAGTTTGGTTGCAGATATCATTCAAAGACAAAGCACATTGATGTTCAGTATCACTTTGTGAGGGATATGATAGAAGGAAAAAAGGTGTTGCTAGTAAAGGTGGACATTTTGAAGAATATTGTAGATGCATTGACAAAATTTGTGAGCTCTGAGAAGTTATCTTGGTGTAGAGAAACAATCAGCGTTGCAAGGCTGGAGAAATGACTAAACTCTTTTGTGGCTTCCCGTGGAAAGAAAACAACAAGTGGGAGAAGGTTGGTTTGTGTTATATTCTTTCCACAACTAACCCATGTAGTTAATTAGGGGGTTAGAGGGGGGGCAGAGCCCCCCCTTCGTTGTGTTGATTGCGTAGCAAGGGTGTCACAGTGGGTTTAAGGGGTGAAGGTAACCCCACTCTATGAGGTATGGGGAAGCGCCCCAGAAAATTTTGGTTTTGGAACCTATGCTAGGTTGGGCAGACCCACCTATGGTTTTGTGCATGATTTTCACACATGTTTTTTGGATGCGATGGTTTTCGGTGCATGGTATTGGATGCTTCGGCATGTATAAATATGTATTTTAACATTGAAAGGAACATAATGAAAAATCAATCTGGTAGTCCCCGTTTTGGGATCCAGGG
>APFE030809238.1:19296-34956 GCA_000404065.3 Pinus taeda
GGAAAGAGGCCATGGTTGATGAAATGGCATCTTTGCACAAAAATGAGGCTTGGGATCTGGTGGAGTTGTCGGCTGGAAGGAAACCCATTCGCAGCAAATGGGTGTTCAAGAAAAAGACAAATGCAAAAGAAAGGTGGATAAATACAAAGCTCAGTTGGTAGCAAAAGGTTATTCCCAAGTGCTGGGAATTGATTTTGGTGATATTTTTTCTCTTGTTTCCAAGGTAGCTTCTATTAGATTACTTTTATCTGTTGTTTCTACTTTTGATTATGAGGTAGAACAGATGGATGTGACGACAACATTTCTTCACAGGGATCTGGAAGAGGAGATCTACAAGAAGCAACCTAAAGGCTTTGCGGTGAAGGGTAAGAAAGAACTAGTATGCAAGTTAAAGAAGTCTTTATATGTTTTAAAATAGTCACCAAGGATGTGGTATCAGAAATTTGATACATTTATACGGGGACTTGGCTTCACCAGAAGCAAAGAAGATCACTGTGTGTATTTTAAATTAATTGGTGAAAGTGTTATCTATCTAGCCTTGTATGTGGATGATATGTTGCTGGTTGGAAATGACAAAGAAATTATCCAAGAGGCGAAGACCCAATTGTCCTCCAAATTTGACATGAAAGATCTTGGTGTTGTAAACTATATTTTGGGCATGGGAATTAAAAGAGATCAGGCAAAGAGGAAGTTTTGGTTAAACCAGAGGAAGTATGTCAAAACAATACTGTAGAGGTTTAATATGTAGGATAGTAAACCGATGAAGGTTCCTATTCCTGTAGGTGTAAATTTATCTGCTGAACAATATCCCAAGACACAAGAAGAGGAAGAGGACATGTCCCATGTTCCATATGCAAGTGCAGTCGGTAGCCTTATGTATGTGATAATCTATACTAGGCCAGACATTGCACATGCAATGGGAGTATTGAGTAGGTTTATGTCAAAACCAGGGAAGGAGCATTGGGTAGCAATAAAGCAGGTTTTTAGGTATTTGCATGGCACTAGTGATTATGGTTTGTGCTACCAAGGAAGACTAGGATTTGACAAAGTTTTTGATATTTGTGGCTTTGTTGATGCGGACTGGGCTGGAGATCTAGATCAAAGAAGATTTACAAGTGGGTATGTGTTTAACCTATTTGGAGGTGCAGTCAGTTGGATGAGTAAGAAACAATCTATAGTGGCACTGTCAACTACAGAGGCAGAATACACGGCAGCCACTCATGCAAGCAAGGACATAGTTTGGTTGCATAGATTGTGTTCAAGTAGGGAGTTAGTGTAGGGAGCTATAAGGATAAACTGTGACAGCCAAAGTGCAATTTTCTTGGCAAAGAACCCTGCTTACCATTCAAAGACAAATCACATTGATGTTTAGTATCACTTTGTGAGGGATACGATAGAAGACAAAAAGGTTTTGCTCGTAAAGGTGGACACTTTAAAGAATACTGCAGATGCATTGAAAAATTTGTGAGCTCTAAGAAGTTCTCTTTGTGTAGAGAAACAATGGGCATTGCAGGGTTGGATAAATGACTAAGCTCTCCTGTGGTCCCCTGTAGAAAGAAAAAAACAAGTTGGAGAATGTTGGGTTGTCTTAGAGGGGGGCCGGAGCCCCCCTTTGTGAGCTGATTGTGCAGCAGGGAGGTTAGAGGGGGGATTGTAGCCCCCCCTGTCCATGGGGTTTGAGGGGGCGGGTAGTCCCCCTTTACGGGGTCTAGGGTAGCGCCCTAGGGAAAAAGAAAATTGGACCCTATATTAGGTTGGGCGGACCTACCTATGGTTTTGTGCACAGTTTTCACACATGGCTTTGGATGCGACGGTTTTCGATCCATGGTATTGGATGTTTCGGCATGTATAAATATGTATTGTAACATTAAAAAAGGAATATAATGAAAAATGAAGCTGGTAGTCCTAGTTTTAGGATCTAGGGGAAAATCTATATGTATATGTGTTTTATGTGTTATGATCTCGCATTGTTTATTTTCTGTGTTTTAGAATTTGTATGCAGGTATTTTTGTACGGGGTTAAAACTACAATTCTTTCAAAAGAATGATGGTAAGAAACATATGTTGATTAATGGTTTTGGCACATTTATATTTGGCGCATGTTATAAGTGTCAAATTATGTTAATTATGTCAAAACATTATGTTAAGTTTCATTTACCCTAATGCTATGATGGCCATTGTATTATGTTGTTTTAAAATAAGGGGCATCAGTAGAATGCTAAAACATATGGATCTAAGGCAAGGTGAGCACAAACCATACTACAAAGTTTTAAGTAGGAAATATTATTATTCAATCTAAGCGCAATGGTGAGAATGATGTTTATGAGCACATATGTAAAACCTTGGTGGAAAAAGAAAACATAATGTTGTATTACCTTTTTAACATAGCGCATTGTTAAAGTTTACAAATTATATGTTATAGTTTACAAACCATATGCAAAAACAAATGTCAAATTCCACGGCGGAGTCCATATTATAAAGGCGAATATGAATAGTGCTACAACGGGCCATCATCGTCAAGAGCTTAGCACCATCGAAGCCACAGGTCAGCAAGCAGTTTAGTAGCAAAACTCAGAGATGGTAGAGCGGGTTGAGACAGTTGGGGATCGGTGTGCCATGAAGGTCCAGTCAGTTCAATGTTGGCACAATGCGTATGAGGGGAGGATTAACTATAATTAGATGCCACAAAGGCTTGCCATCAAATCAAGCGTACAATGTCGGAAGTCTTGAAAGCAGATATACGTTGGAGAGTGATGTGTAGAGTTGACCACCCAACGAGACCACCGAGTCAGCACAGTTGAGTGAGCGTTGGGGGAACGGGTCCGCTCACATAGCACGGGTTCATTGATTCATTAAGGGGCCAGCTTAATAATGTCAAACCCCGGGAAGGTGGAGATATTCCAGTCACATAGAAAAACAGCTAAGTTTTCCGCAGTGTTTACCAGATTACCAACGGAGTATTGTTATTCTTGGATTTTTTAAAATCAAAACAAATCTTCATTCCTTGTGGTAAGTCGAAATGGATGAGCACTATGGTTCAAAAATATAGGATGTAGTTCTAAATTAAATCCATATGCGCTATACTAAGGAAATGAGATATAGTTTGTTAAAACTAAGTGCATAATGTATTTGCACCGAGCCATTATATTGGCCAGCTTCTAAGTTTGTTAGAATAAACTATGCTAAATGTAGCATTCATCCATCCTATAAATTATTTGAATGTTTTAATCTTAGACAGGGACACACTTGTGGAGATCACATATTCAGTGTGAGATTTCTTCTTGAAGCTTTCCAAGAAGGAAGCAGAGGGTGTAGCATAATCAATTTGATTACAAGAGTTGAATTTCAGATTTGAACGTAGAAGGTAGAGAACCATTGTGCCAGATCAAGGCATCAAGAAGCATGAATTCATAAGCCAATCAGTTTTGGGCTTTCCGAAGTCATACGAAAACCAAATGGAGTGATTCAAAAACCTAGATAGGGGTTTTAAGGTGACCCGGAGACACTGACAAGGTCCTTTTAGTGAATGAAGAAGTAGAAATTCTAGATTTCAGTACAGAGACAATATGACTCCTATGTCAAGTTGAGAGAGGTTTGATTTGTATTCTCATTGCTATTTATATATTCTCGTTTGCAGTAGATGTTTGAGTTTGCAATTTAAGACTCTTTTGTTTTGTTGTAATTGAAAAATTCACTAGTACAATGTCCATGTGAAGTTGCGAGAGACCTTTGTCCAAGAGAATTTACATTATGGGGAAATAGCTGCAACTGTGGTAGCAAATGTAACATACCTCTTATTCACTAAAATACGAGTAGCCTAGCCTTTTGCGTAGTGCCTAGAGACGTAGCCCAAGAGGGGTGAACTCCGTCATCAACATCGGTGTTTCTACCTTGTTGATTTGTGTAACTTTTGTTTAAAGTTATTTACAGTTAATTTCACATGTGATGAAGTCATCCATAATAAATAACTAATTAGCAAAGTTGCATGAAGCATCGTTTAATTATTCTTGCCAAGGAGAGAAAGAACGATCTAATCTTCTACATTTCAGATCATATTTTGGTATCAGATTAGGTTCTCATCCAGTGCAATAATGGAAAAGAGTTCCAAGAAGCTCAAGTGGGAGAACGATGCTTTGTGGTGGATGGTGAAATCTCTAGAGAAACACAAGCAGAAACTCCAGACAAAGATTGAAGCTTTGAAAAACGATGCCTTGTGGTGAATGGTGAAATCTCTGAAGGAAGACAAGCAGAAACTCTAGACAGAGATTTAAGCATTGCAAAAGAGTTTCAGGATAAACAGTCCATCAGTTCATAGTTCATCCACTGAAAGGAAAAAGGAGGTCTCACCTCTTCATCTGGATGATGAATACAGTACATCATTGTCCACGACTCCAAAAAGTCGGTCAATAGAAGAAGCTATTGAAAGTTTTTCCTCACCTTCTAAGGAAACTTCTTATGCACCAGCGTTACCCATAAAGGACTTTGAGAAGAATAAGTCTTCCAGTGAGCAAGAAATTGGGGCATTTGAAAATCATACCAAAGGAATGGGTAAGAATCTCATGGAGAAGATGGGTTACTGAGAAGGACAAGGTATTGGCAAGCAAGGCCAAGGTAGACTTCAGCCGATTTTCGTACAAGAGAGGTTGAAGTATGAAGGCTTAGGCTTCGACCAATCGATATGTGACTACTGCGGGAAGAGTGGTCACATTGCAGATCGATGTTGGTCTCTACATCCTGAACTGTTGTTGAAAAAGCTCCAGGACTGAAATGGTAAGCAGCTGAATCAATCAAGCGGTTATTCAAAAGGTGAGTCCTCAAGTTGAAACTTATTGTTAAAAGTTATAAAGAAGATTTACCCATGTACATTTTGTGGTAGTAATTCACATTGTGTAGAAGAATGTTGGAAGCAGGAGGCATTCAGCAAAAATGTGGGTGGAGTAAGGACTAAACCACATACAGATGATGTAGCACTGCAAGTAAAGAAGTGTCTACGGAAGATTTTACTGCAGTCAGACAAGGATTTTGTAACATCCAGACAAAGTACAGGAAAGTCCAGTAAAAAGACAACTAGCACAAACTTCGGAGAATGAGTTTGTCGACGTTGTAAGATGAAATGGAATTCAATGAGAAAATTTTTGATGCTACCTCGAGAGACAACATCAACATCAACAAAGTAAAAGAACCTAGAGCCAAGGAATGCAAGTCTCCTTATTTGAACTAGACAAATTTCATGCTTTATGTAAAAAGTGTCTACAAAATTTTCAGTAGACAAAGTCGAGTTTGTAACTAGGATCTAGATGTTGTTTGTATCTAATGAATTTTTTACTCATATTGGTAATAAAACTTTTGGAGGTCCAAAATTGTTCTTACCAATATGAGTAAAAAATTCTTTTGGAGGTCCAAAAGTTCTTTCTGTTGGAAGGTGTGATCCAAAATGGATCTTGTAGGTTAAGTAGAAATTGTCTTAACGACCAAGATGGTTCCATGTAGCAATTTGTTATCGACTTGTGAAAGAAAAGTGTAGTCCCAGATCAACCTGAAAACAACAATCAAGTGTCAGTCGCTATGAATCCGACATTTCTTACGGTTTCTCATTTGGACTCTGGGTGATGGAGAAATCATCCGGCGAAGTTGACGTGTCAAAGAAATCCTTGTTGACTATGTGACTTGTTGCAATTCAATAAGGCACAAACTTCATCTCTAGTTTCTTGCAAAATAATGATGGTAAGAAACATATGTTGATTAATGATTTTGGCACATCTATATTTGGCACAAGTTATAAGGGTCAAATTATGTCAATGATGCCATAACATTACGTTAAGTTTCATTTACGCTAATGCTATGATGGTCATTGTATTATGTTGTTTTAAAATAAGGGGAGTTAGTAAAATTCCAAAACATATGGAGCTAAGGCAAGCTGAGCACAAACCATACTACAAAGTTTAAAGTGGGAAATATTATTATTCAACCTAAGTGCAATGGTGAGAATGATGTTTATGGGCACATATGTAAAACCTTGGTGGCAAAAGAAAACATAATGTTGTATTACCTTTTCAACATAGCTAATTGTTAAAGTTTACAAACTATATTTTATAGTTTACAAACCATATGCAAAAACAAATGTCGTATTGGATTTTAAAACTATGTCATTTAAATGGCATATTCAAAATGCATATGACAGAATGTAATGGTTATGTCAAATGCCATGGCAGAGTCCATTGTATAAAGGTGAATACAAATATTTTTACAATAGGCCATCACCATCGGGAGGTTAGCACCATCGAAGCCACAGGTCAGCAGACAGTTTAGTAGCACAACTCCGAGATGGTAGAGCAGGTCGAGACTGCTGGGGATCGGTGTGCCACGAAGCTCTAGTCAGTTCATTGCTGGCACAATGCATATGAGGGCAGGATTAACTGTAATCAGATGCCATGAAGGCTTGCCACCGAATCATACATACAATGCCGGAAGTCTTGAAAGTAGATATATGTTGGAGAGTGATGTGTCAATTTGACCACCTAATGAGACCACTGAGTCAGCATAGTTGAATGACTATCGGGGGAGCAGGTCCACTAACATAGCATAGGTTCAATGAGCCATTAAGGGGCTAGCTCAGTAATGGCACAATTGTTGGAAGGTGTAGATATTCCAGTCACATAGCAAAACAGCTAAGCTTTCTATAGTGTTTTCCAGACCGCCAACAGAGTATTGCTATTCTTGGGTTTTTTTTAAATAAAAAGAACCTTCATTCCTTGTGCAAAGTCGAAATGGATGAGAACTATGGTTTAAAACTATAGGATGTAGTTTTAAATTAAATACATATGCACTATATTAAGGAAATTAGATATAGTTTGTTAAAACAAACTATGCTAAATGTAGCATTCATCCATCCTATAAATGCTTCGAATGTTTTAAGCATAGACAGGGACACACTTGTGGAGATCACATCTTCAGTGTGAAAGTTCTTCTTGAAGCTTTTCAGGAAGGGACACACTAGTGGAGATCACATATTCAGTGTGAGAGTTCTTCTTGAATATTTTCAGGAAGGAAGCAGAGGGTGCAACATAATCAATTTGATTACAAGAGTTGAAGTTCATATTTGAGTGCAAAAGGTAGAGAACCATTGTGCTAGATCAAGGCATCAAGAAGCATGAATTCATGAGCTAGTCAATTTTGGGCCTTCCAGAGTCATACAGAAACCAAATGGATTGATTCAAAAGCCTAGACAGGGGTTTTAAGGTGCTTCGAAGACATTAACAGGGTCCTTTCAGTGAGTGAAGCAGCCAAAATTCAATATTTCAGTACAGAGACAATCTAACTCCTATGTCAAGCTGAGGGAGGCTTGATTTGTATTCTCATTGATGTTGATATATTCTCATTTTCAGTAGAGGTTTGAGTCTGCAATTTAAGACTCTTTTGTTTTGTTGTAATTGAAAAATTCACTGGTAGAATGTCCATGTGAATTTGTGAGAGCTCTCTATCCAAGAGCATTTCCATTCTGGGCAAATACCTGAAACTGTGGAAGCAAATGTAACATACCTCTTATTCACTAAAATATGAGTGGCCTATCCTTTTGTGTAGGGCCTAGAGATGTATCCCAAGAGGGGTGAACTCCGTCATCAACATCAGTGTTTTTATCTTGTTGATTTGTGTAAATCTTGTTTAAATTTCTTTACAGTTAATTTCACATGTGATGAAGTCATCCATAACAAACAACTAATTAGCAAAGTTGCATGAAGCATCGTTTAATTATTCTTGCCAAGGAGAGAAAGAACGATCTAATTTTCCGCATTTTAGATCACTTCATAGAACCAAGGTAGGTTGTTATGAAAAGGCCATTGTGTGTGTTGATGACAATGGGGAACCAAGAGTCTTGCAAGGTAAGAAGAAAGCCACATAAGTTAGGATGGTGACAACTATGCAAGCAAAGCGTAGCCGCAGGAAAGGGTGTATGTTATTTACAGTGCACATTTCTAGTGAGCAGGTACCCAATTTTGAGCAAGTTGAGGATGCAGATGTGTTGAGTAGGTACCTAATTTTCCAGTAGTTTCAGGATGTATTTCCTAAGGACATTACAGAGTTTCCACCTCACATGGAGGTGACTTTTCAATTGAGTTAGTTCTAGGGGCAGCTCCAACATCAAAATCACCTTACAGGATGAGCACACTTGAGTTAGTTGAGTTAAAACTACAATTGAAGGAAATGTTGGACAAGGGATAGATTAGGCCAAGTGTAGCACCTTGGGGTGTACCAGTCTTGTTTCTGAAGAAGAAATATGGGACTCTCAAATTATGCACTGACTATAGGCAGTTGAACAAAGTGACCATCAAGAATAGGTACCCATTGATGAGGAATAACTTGTTCGATCAACTGAAGGGAGTAGCACTATTCTCCAATATCGACTTGATATCGAGATACCATCAGGTAAGTATCAAAGAGGAGGACATTTACAATATTGCGTTCAGCACCAGGTATGGGCATTATGAGTTTTTTGTAGTTCCATTTGGCCTAACCAATGCTCCAGCTACATTCATGTGCTTAATGAATAGTATGTTGTGTTTGTATTTGGATAATTTTGTTAATGTGTACATTGATGATATACTAGTATATTCTAAAAATGAGGAAGAGCATGTCGAGCATTTAGCAGCAGTGTTGAGGTTGTTGAGGGATCATCAGTTGTATGCTAAGATCAACAAGTGTAGTTTCTTTTAGACTGAGGTTCATTACTTTGGACATGTTGTCTCCTAGGAGGGTGTTACAGTAGATCCAAAAATGATAAGGGCCATCATGGAGTGGGTAGATCTTAAGAGTGTAGATGAGGTGAGATATTTCATGGGTTTGGCAAGCTATTATTGGAGGTTCATTAGGAACTTCTCGCATATTATTTATTCTATTACATCATTGTAGAGGAAAGGTGAGAAGTGTGAATGGACAGAGGAGTGTGAGGCTAGCTTTGAGTAGATTAAGAAGTTGTTGACACATGCACCAGTGCTACAGATTGCATATCCAGATAGATGCTTTCAAGAGAGGACTTGGTGGAGTCCTTATGCAAGATGGACAAGTGGTATGCTATGAGTCACAGAAACTAAATGAGCACGAGAAAAATACCCGACACGTGATCTTTATTTAGCAGTGATTATACGTGCATTAAATATGTGGAGACACTATCTACTTGGTAGAAGGTTTGTACTTATGACTGATCATATTGGGTTGAGATATTTGTTTGAATAGCCAAATTTGAATGCCCGACAGGCTAGATGGTTCACCATGATCAATGAGTTTTATTTTGAGATCGAGTACATCAAAAGTAAAGAGAACAAGGAGGCATATTCTATCAACAAGCGGGTACAAGTAAATCACTTGGAAGCTATGAGCTCCTATGGGATAGACTTATAGGATAGGATCTTGCAAGCAGGTCAGCAAGATGTCAGGTATATGGAGATTTTTCACAGGTTGCAGCAGGGTGTTGGTACAGGTACATGTGATATTACAAGTATAAGGATAGGTGCATGTATAGGTACATGTAGTGGTATAGGTATAGGTGGAAACATAGGTACAAGTACAAGTGCACAGGGTATGGATCATTGTCTTACAATGGATGGATTGGTCAAATTCAAAGATAGGATATATGTACTAAATAGTAGTGAGCTCAAGAAGGTGATATTGAGAGAGTTTCATGCGAAACCTTATTCAGGTCACCCAGGTTATTAGAAGACATTGACTGCAGTGAAGAAATTATTATTAGCCGAATTGGAAGAAGGATGTAGCAAAATTTGTGGCTAATTTTTTTGATTGTCAGTGAGTGAAGATAGAGTGCAAACATCCAGGTGGACTACTACAGCCAATTGTGATTCCAGACTGGAAATGGGAGGTCATTTCCATGGACTTCATCATGGGGTTTCCGAAGACAGTGAGACAACATGATTCCATCATGGTTGTTATGGATAGGTTAACAAGGGTTACACACTTCATTCTAGTGAAGTCTACATTCTTAGCTAGTGATCTAGCACAGGTATTCATCTGAGATGTGGTCAAATTACATGGTGTTCCAAAGAAAATTATGTCAGATAGGGATGCGAAGTTCACTTGCAAGTTTTGGAAGGAGTTATTTGTAGGTTTGGGCATAAAGTTGGCCTTCAGCACAACTTATCATCAACAAACAGAAGGACAGATAGAAAAGGGTCAACCTGATATTAGAGGATATGTTGAGGATGTATGTGATGCATCAACAAACAAAGTGGGAAGAGTATCTCCCCTTGGTAGAGTTCGCATACAACAATGGTTACTAAGAATCATTGAGGATGAGTCATTTTGAGGCATTGTATGGTAAAAGTTGCAATAATCCCATTAGTTGGATGATCTGGTTAACAGGGTGTTGATTGGACCAAAGATGTTGGCAGACATGGAACAAGAAATGCAAATGATCAAGAAGAATCTAAAGGAAACACAGGATAGGTAGAAGAGCTATGCAGATAGGAAAATGTTGTTCAAGGAGTTTCAGGTTGGGGAATAGGGGTACTTGCACATCAAATTGAAGAAGAGCTCCTTACGAATTGGATCATGTGCCAATCTGGCACCCCAGTTTTGTGGACCCTTCCGTATCATTGAGAGGATTGGTCTAGTAGCCTATCGAATTGCACTACCTCTGAAAATGAAATTCCATGATGTTTTCCATGTATCATTACTTAAGAAGTATGTGAAGGATGTTGATCATGTGATTGATTGATCTGTATTGTAGGTGGAACCGGATGGAGAATTCAAGCCGAAGCCTCAGTGTATATTGTAGAAAAAAGGTCCTCATGCTCCAAAATCGAGCAATCAAGCAAGTTAATGTGCATTGGAAGCACTTTGCGCCCAATGAAGCTACATGGGAGATGGCGAATCAAATGTGGGCTATATATCCTTCCTTGTTTGCTGGTTGAAGCAAAGCAATTTTAACTTGGTATTTTAGTGTGATTTTGGCATTTTCTTAGGTATATGTTATGGTATATGTTTTGATGATGTTTGGCACATGTACATATGTATATATATGTAAATACCACCACGAGTTATGTTTTAAAACTCCAATAAGCAATATGGGTGTCATGTCATTATGATGTCATGTTATTATGTTGTTATGATGTTGGTTTGCTTTTCAGCAAGGTGATCATTGTAAATATTTCATCAAGCTATGTTATAAAGCTTGATGGGAATTATTTTTGCTTTTCAGCAGTTTCAATGAGGTCTTGGTGTGGTCTAGCACCAAGGATGGTGTTCCCCAAGGGCAGGGTTTTGTAACAACCCTGGTAAAAATTCCATGTAAAAAAAGTTAATAAAGACAAAAATAATAACCACGGTTGATGGGACACCTATTCCAAGCTGAATGTTGGGCAAAACATCCTAGGGGGTGTTCATTTGGTTTATTATGGCTAAGGAAATGGCTAAGGCTATGGAAAGGAAAATCACGTTTTTGGCACATTTATTTATGAAAATAATGGAAATCAGGAGAAAAGAGAGGTGAAAGCTCACATGTTGCATGTGAGGATAAAATTGAAGGAAAATAATGGAAAATGAAGAAAATAGAGGCCTCATTCATAAAAAGGCTTTTGAGGATCAGTTGGTAACCTTTTTTCATTTGAGTTTTGGAACTCTCTCATTATTCTCTCTCTCTCACACTCTTGGACACTTATAGTTTTCTTGGAGAAATTTGGGCATTGGAGCAAGAAAGGAAAAGGAGGCAAGAGGAAGCAAAGATCAAGCAGGGAAAGGCAGGATCAAGAAGCTACAACATGATCATTACAAGCTTTGATTTGCATCTTTATTTTCCTTGATAGATTTGGTATGCATGGTATTGCATGTGGTTCTTTTCTATCATGGCATGGGTTTTGCTAGGTGTAACAATATTTTCAGCCTAGCCCTACCATTTCTAGATAGCCATGGTGTGATGGGGTTCTCATGTTTTGGTTGAGATGGATTGCTAGATGGATTCAAAGCTAAATGGGTGGATCTCTGAATGATAGAGCACATGGCCTAGTGGTCCCTGAACCAAACTGTGGATCACGATAAAGCCACTGGTCTAGTGACCCTTGAACCATATTGTGGGTTGTGGTAAATCTAGGAATGTGTTGCCTGGGTGGGCCTAGGAATCCTTGTCGATGAATGGCAAGATATATGGTAAAGCTAAGAGGTGGTTTTATCTTTTTTGGGGCTATTAATCCCAGGTTTGGGATATGAGGTAAATCTTGGAGAGTGGGTATCAGTTTAGGGCCTAGTGATCCGAGTTTGGATTGTGGTAAAGCTCGAGAGACTAGGAGGTAGGAAAATTCCTCATGGTATAGATGGAGAAATTTGGTGGCATCCATGCTTGTTTGGCCTAGTGATCGGGTGGAGATCACGGTAAATCCTATTATGATGTGTTCATTGTGTTGGCCTAGTGATCCGGGATGGATTACGGTAAAGCTTGGTTTCTATTGATGAGGGTGAGGTGGTTTAGCCTCAGTATGCCTTGGTTGGTTCTTTGGTTTGAGTCATGCTTAGAATATGGCATGGGGGTGAAATGATGAAGAGAGATTTGGCTCAACCACTCTATGGTCAGGTTGAACGTGGTAGTCCCATCCTAGGTTAGTTTATTAGATTCATTAATGAGAAATTCATTCCCTTGATTTTCATGTGTAAATGTACTGATGTATATGTGAATTTTATGGCTGATATGCTTATGATATTGTTGTCCCTATTATGTTGATTATATGTATGTTTTATGACAACATCTATGTATGGCTCTCAACATGTTTTAACTTATAAATGAATGGATAATGTATTCATGGCCTAATAGATGATAATGCAGCAAATGAACAAAAATTTGATTGTAGAGAGAGTAGGATAGCTTGTGAGCTTATTCTTTTTGTAATCTGAACATATTTCCACTTGTATGATACTACAGAGATTTGGGTTTTTAGCTGAGGCTTTCCCTAGAGTATTCTTCTGTGTTCATGTGTGATTGAATTCTCTTTCTCAGTTATGTGTTCTATTTGATCTTGCTCATATTCGATTAAGCTTCCACAAGTTTGTTGTAGTAGATCAAGTATTTTTCTTTAGTATATTGCATTATCAGGTGATCTACAGTGGGAATTTCTACATGGTATCGGAGCAAATGTGATCAAAGGTGAAGAACAATATACAAGAAGGGAGAAGTTTGAAGTTTAAGGTTCCTGAATATAGAAATTGAGTTCTTATCACATCTCAATTTCGCCAATGGCATTCAACAGATTAAGACTCGAGTATGCCCTTGATGGCAGCTTGAATTATATATCCTAGAAGGATCACATGGAAGTAGTATTCGAGGATAACGGTCTAAAGGACATCATTGATCAAGAAGTCCCCAAGCCCGCAGCATCTGATGCTACAAAATTGGCGGAATGGAAAAAATGTGTGACTAGAGCAAGTCAAATCCTTCTGGAGGGAGTTCGAGACCAGAGAGTCTTGAGTCTCCATGGGAAGGAGACACCATTTTTGATGTGGAAAACATTGAAATATCTATATCAGAATAGTAGCGATCAGAGGAAGTTGGCGCTGAAAGACAAGCTTTGGAAAATCAAGTGTGAAAAGGGCGACACAATCTCTACATATCTGAACAAGCTCACCACCTGCAGGGATGAGCTCAGAAGTGTAGGGATCACAACAGTCGATGATGACAGGTGAGTCTTGCTCTCCTCAGTCTTCCTAAGAGCTGGAATAGCTACCAAGATTCAGTAAATGGAAGAGAGAAACTGCCAGATTGGGAACAACTTTGGTCGGATTTGATGTAGGAGGAGATAGGAAGAAGCACTAGAGATGGTTCTTCATCCAAGGAGGATGAAGAAAATTGTGCCTTAGCAAGTAAGGAAAAGAAAGGGAAGGAGAAGGTTTCTCATCCCAAATCAAGTTCTTCCCATGGTGGTAAGAAGTTTGACAAATCGAAAGTGTGATGCTTTCATTGTCATGAGGTGGGCCATTCTGCTACAAATTTTCCACTGAAGAAATCCAAAATGGGATCCAAGGAAGGATATCAAGGTGAGGCATTGGCCTCACAATTCGAGTTGGATTTCACCCTCTTCGCATGCATGGTTTCATCCATGGTGGGATGTGGTTGGTTTCTTGACAGTGGAGCTTCTTTCCACATGACCGGCAACAAGAGTTTGTTCAGTACCTTGGAGGAGAAAGATCTCCAAATACTCATAGCGATGGGTAATGATGAAAAGTATAGTGTCTCAGGTGTAGGCACAGTTGTTTTTCACGGAGAGCATGGAGCTCACATTACCTTGACCGATGTCAAGTATGTACTAGGACTGAGGAAAAATTTGGTGTCGATCGCAATGCTAGAAGACAAAGGCTATGATGTAGTCTTCAGTAAGGAAAAGGTTTTCCTTCGACACATCACCACTAGATAGGTGAAGCAGATCAGTTTACGAGTCAAGAACTTGTATGCTCTTGAGGTTCAAGATGCATGTAAAGCCTTGAGGAGAAAGGCAACTGTTGGAGACTTGGTGGTTGAGAGGGAGAGTACATTACCTCTCAACATGCAGCACCAGAAGAAGTCTCAGACAATTGTGGAGGAGCCACAATTGGTGAAGCAGCTTCAGGAGTTTGTGGAGCAGCCACAACTAGAGAAGCCGAGAGGAGATAGAGTAGAGACATCTACTCATGCAGAGACCTCCAGTAGGGGGAAATTTCAAGCCAGTTGGGTAGAGGGATCACATGCATCCATACCTCCAAGTAGGAGGTGGGGAGATGTGGAGTGACAATCCCAAGAAGGCTGGAATAGGAGCAGGATCATTGAGGTACCCAACCTCTTTGATTAGACCTTGCTACGGGAGCCCCAATGAGGAGTAGCAGGTCTGGCTGAGTGGATAGAGGCAGATACAGATGGAGCGGCAGACAAAGCTATAGTGCAGGAATCCCAAGACAATGCAAATCTCGTAGGCTACAACAATACGAGAGGCATAGGAGTGTTGCACCAGTGCGAGATGGCACAGAGAGGTGTGCAACAACGTGAGATGCATGGAGCGTTGTAGCAACTCAGAGGTCATAGAGGGAGCACTTGTCAGCAAAAAAGGAAGCTTTAGCATCAAAGGATGTTTCTAGGCAAACAGAGAGGTCAGTTGGGAGTTTTTTTTTTTAGAGTTGTTGGAGCACTAAAACTTGGGAGAAGTGTTGCATGCAAAACATTCCAAAGGTTCAGGATCGAGTTCGAGTTAAATGCCTTTCTGGTTGAGACGGAGTGTTGAAAATGGCAACAAGAAATGTTAAAAATAGCACTACTAGAAATAGCAATTCGGGTACCAGTGATGGACATAGCAACAAGGAATGAAAAATGGAAGTGCTAAAAATAACATTTCTATAAATAGCATTTTGGGATACCTTCCTATTTTAGTTAGTTCTTAAACTAAAATAGAGAAGTAAAAATTTGAATTTGATCTTAGTAGTTGTTTGTAAAATAATTAATTAATTCATCTTGAGTTAATTATCTGTAGAAAATCAAACATGAAGTATATGTGGGGACCTGCAACAATTTATCCATTGATTGAGGAATTTATCCATCAGTTAAAGAGATAAGGATGAGTTGTAATTTGAGTTGTAATTAGTTAGCTCAGTTAATTGAGTTAAGTCCAGTTAGATTAGTTCAAATAGTTTGTTGAACTAATTG
>APFE030809245.1:51247-90783 GCA_000404065.3 Pinus taeda
CTTGCAGAATTGAAATTGCGGAATTTGAAGGCTAATCTAGGAAAGCAAGAAATGTCTACTCTACTTTTGCAGGAATGAAATTGCAGAATGGAAACGAAATAAACTACTTAGCAGAAGTTTGCAGTGGAAAAATAGAAGAATAGCAACAATCACCAATACTCTGATGCTTCCCCGGCAACGACGCCAAAAAGATGGTGGGCTCCAGTATTGCAGCAATAATGCTGCAACTCCTGGGACTCCCTTCTTTACTTTTATCAACCCAGTTGTTCGTAACAAACTTGGAAGCGACGGTGCTGTATGCACAAGTACCAGCTCTTGTCGCAGCTGTCACTTGGTCAGCTGGCACAAGTCCGCTAGGGGCTTAAGCCAACTTCTATGAGCTCTAAGAAGAAGATTTTTAACTGATGGACGAAAGCTAACTCAAAGGAAGCTAATCTACTTGCAAAAAGAAACTGAAAGCCAAAAAGAACTGCAAACCCTAGCAAACCCTAATTCTACCAGCTAGTCCTATTGATGCAAGAATGAGAATGAAAACTACTGAAGGAAATGCCATTGACTTCAAAAAGGGAAAATGCACATGTCTTAGTCTACTTTTGTTCTAGAAAGTATCCTTTTGTATTTTCTTGATTAAGTGTCGATTTTCACATGCATATACTTGAACTGTGCTTCACTGTGCAGGAGTGGAGCAAGGAAGAGGAATGCTTGGAAGCAGTTGGAGAGGCTCAGAGAGGGTCTAAGGGGCCCCTAGCACTCTTCCCTAGAGTCTCACAAGGTTTGGCTCTCAGAAAACCTCACTTGTGAGCTTCTACAGGAAGTCTGCAGGGGTTCTACAGGAAACTTCAGAATTTCTACAGGAAACTTCAGAATTTCTACAGGAAACTTGGAAGTTGGTTTTTAGGAGGTGGATGCGTGAGGGAAGGTGCATGAATGGATCTAGAGGTAGGATAGGGGTCTAAACATGGCCTGAGGACTAGTGGGAGGTTTGGTGGAAGGCTGACTTGGCTCGGAGATGACTAAGGCAATGAGGAGCAAGAAGGTAAGGTTTCGTAGACACAAAGGATAGATGGGGAAAAAAGGCAGATTAGCTATGACACAGAACAGGAGGCTTAGATGATGCATTGGGAGGATGGATGAAGGAGGAGGATACCCTACACGGTGGGCCTTGACCAATTCTACACAAACCTGCAAATGATCAAATCCTAGACTAATCTATTCTATCCATCAATCAACACAAATGAGCAGTAACTTTATTTGGGAAGAAACCTGGTACACCATCTATGTAAGGAAACATTTCAGATGTCCAACCCCATGACTAATCTATGCAATTAAACAAGCACACTAAAATATTGCATAAGCAACAAACTAGTGTTTTTGTGAGGCAGCCTTGTTTTCCTCAATTCCAGCCCCAAACCCAATAAGGCCGAGGTGAAACCAGGTGTGTAGTTGTCTCTTTTTCTTGGAGATCTTTGTTGTTATTATTCTACCAAAACATCTAAACCGAAACCATTCATAACAGTGATCTATTCCAGCATCATAAAAAAATCTATTTAACAGCAAGGTGTTCAAATGCATAAAAGAGAGAAAAAAACAGTGATACGTAAAGGAACACAATGGTATAGAAAGGAGGTCCTAGGCTCTCAGGTTGGGCCCAACCCTGAGAACTTTGGCTCCTATAAAAAAACTCAGACTTGTTAGGAAACCAAACTGCTTATCATTATTCAAAAAGAGTCATAACAGTTTTGCCAAAAATGGCTACAAGAAAATAGAGCTGCTGCAACACTGGAGTACAAAGTACACAATAGGTTCAAAAGTCTTTTTACGAAGGCTGAGGCCTCAACATTTATAGATAACGAGGGACCTAGCTGGCCTCCTCAATCCGTGGAACTCGACTGTCAAACTGTGAGTCAAACAGCCCCTTTCTAAATGCTGATTGGCTGCCTTCTAGATTCGGCTCGGTGGTCTTTGGAGCTCGGAGCTGAAGGTGAGAATCCCGAGGAAGGGTCATTGAATGCCGTGGACATCCCTCCTTCAAGTCCTCATTTCAGGCTTGGCTGCCTTATAGCTCATGATTGCTTTGACTTTGCTCCAATACGTAAAAAAACCTGAAATAGACACATGTTAACCGTATAGGAAAAGTAACTGCCCTTATTCGTACCAAAGACACAAACATACTAGAAATAATGTATAAACTATAGAAAATGATGGATTTGAACAAGGGCTGAACAATGAAAATGAGGCCAAATGAGCCCAAATTGTTACCAATTTTGGGGATCATCACTAATTAATCCTAAAATACAAGAAAAAATAAATAAATCCTAAGCCTATCTCAATTAGGAAGATGTAGATCTAACCCGACTGAGAGAAAGATATTTAAATGATTGGGATTTAAATATGTCTGACTTATAATGAGTATCAAGATAACGAAGTAGTTCAATTAACTGACATTATGAATATTGAAACATAATCTGTTTAGAGACCTATTAATTGAGATAATCAATCAACAACATTTAGGAAGTAGTGCACAAAATGATATTGATTATTTAATCAATAATTCGAATAATTAAACAACAATATAAGGAAATAGTTCACAGAAAATTATTGTTTTTTGTTTTCTTTTGTTTTGTTTTTTTTTCTAAGTAAGGTTAATCTATTAATATGATACAAAAAAAGTAATTACAGTGAATCCTGGCCACAAAGGAACTCGGCCTCAATCAACACGCATCCATGATAGTTGTCTGAGACTACCCCAACAAAGGGGAAACCAGTCCAAAGATATGTCCAGAATAAATCCAAAATTTAACCCACAGTTTATCTTGACTAGAACAATTGACCAAAACCAACATCAAAACCAACAGTTTATCCTGACTAGACCAACCGACCAACAAATTATCTTGAGGACACATAATATTGGACAAAAACTAAACCAAGAACTAGAAGAAATGCCACCTGGCAGACATGACACGCGGCTCGAAGTCTTCCGGAGCAGGCTCCTCCACAATTGGACATGCCCAGTCATCTGGGTTGTCTGACTTGCCGCTTCCCAACGCCTGATGGCCTTCCTCCATGCTGCCAGCCTCAACCTACGGGCCCGACGTGTCATCCAGATGGCTCTCTAAGGCCTGCGTGTCACTATGAACGTCCATCTCAACATGTGAACTGCCAGTAATGGCTTTACCATGCCTTCTGTTCCGACCTCTATCAGTTGCCTGCTCGTCATTGTTGCCTCTGTTCCTGCTCGGGGCAGCTCTATTTGCCTCCTCCGTAGAAATGGTCACGGGAATATGTTGCTCGGTCTCTTTTGTAATGGAAATTGAGACAGTGGCTACAATAACCGGGCGGTTCAAAGAGTTGTGAAACCGAAACTGCGTTGTGTGAGGAACAAGATGCGGAGGCAGAGGAAAGGTTGCAGTGTGAACAACTGCAGCTTCACATCTTGAGTTGTAGAGGCCGGCTCTGCCTCTGCCACTTCTTGTATCTGGATAATGACCTGCAAAACTGTGCTGGTAGGGATTTTCGACCGAGGAGGTAGGGGAAGCAGAGTCACGGTTATGCAAAGCAGGGGAACGAGAATATCTGTCGTGCATGCCACCACGTTGATTGTGCATACGGTGGCAGACCATGGTGGATATGGGAATAGGTAGAGAGTCAGGAGGAGCAGAAGAGGAATTGACAGAAAAGCTTTGTGCGGAAATTATAGAGGGCTGGAGGTCGTGAGCCGAATTGCATAGGTTTGTGTGGGAATGGTGGAAGCCATTACCCAAATCAATGCAGCTCACAAGCCAACATCTGTGCCCAGTGCTGGTGCGTTCAGTCGGCTCTCCCGCCTGCGGAGGGCAAACACAGTGAATCAGGGGCAGAATAACAAGAAATTTCTCTGGCTCCATGGTTAAGCGGGTAATGGCCTTGCCTCGACTTGAGAAAGCATTAAATGACTCTTGCGAGGTGCCATGAATGCCATTCATGGTGACCTTGGACAGGTTGCAGAGGGCCATGTGGCCGCCCCGTCCACCGTCACCTCGTCTCATCAGCTTAATTATCGTAATTAACACCCACATCCGGGGAGAATATTATTGTTTGTTAAATCAATATTAAAAGATAGATTTCTGAGCAAATAGTTACTCAGAAATTAGAATTCAGCTCATAATAGAAGAGATAAATAACAACATATTATTGAGGCAAATTACTCACATTTTTTTTTCTCGGCAAAGACTAATTCTATTAACTGAAAAGTAAAATAGTATTACATGGAGTTGAGGCCTCAGATAACAATACCCGAGAGCACTCAACGTATCAAAAACTGCCCCAGTATAGGAAGAACCTGGGAAGACCAGTTACAAAGAGCTAGAAAGCAGATGTAGAACCCAGAAATAGACCAGTATAACATAAGGTGAGACGTTAAAACAAGACAAACATTTCCCTTGGCTATCCAGGAGATCATAATACTACCACCGCCTGAGGGGAAAACCAAAACGATCTGGCTGAAGATGCTAAGCCATGACTACAAACAAAACTGCCTGAGAATGATCAACTGAGACATCATCAACATCAAAAAGAAAATTAGATCGGACCCAGGTGGCTTTGAACATCCACATCCTCACCAGGTGGCATCTCCACCACCAGACACGGAGTACCAATCCCCAGATCTTTGCTACCAACCTTGTCGCCCGCAGGGTTCACCATGGGAAGATGAGGGGCCTTGGAATTCCTTTCAAGAGGCGGAGATACTCTGGGAGCGCCATCTGAGCCGAGCCACTCTCCCTTTCATTTCTCCGAGCTTCCCCCATCCGGAAACTGCTCACTGCTTTGAGAAGGCTTAGAATCCACACACACTAGAGGATAAAGCTGGTTTTCTTCTTCCGAAAGGATAATTGTGATGTGAGCCGTGATCAATGGCCTAATGAGATTGCTTTGGAACTTGAAGTGTGTGGTTTGAAACACACTGTTCGGAGTCGACCTGCGAGCAGGGCTAAGAGGAGGCACATTCACTGGGGAGGAGGGGAGATTAACAGGAGACAGGGCAGGGTTCTCAGAACAACTTGCCTTTGAACGCCTTCGGCTACCTCGGCGCCCCCCAGATCGATTCCCCACTCTCTAGCGAACCATATTGAGGTGCGTGGATGGAGGCACAGAATTGCACAAGACACAGATGGGAGGGCAATAAGATTGCTCCGGGCACCAATTTGAGCGCACAAGATGGGCCTGAGAGGACGATAGGAGCCGCCCAATTCGGAATTCCAGAGTAGTGGAGAGCTTTTCGTAGATATCAACGTTTAAACTACCATCAAGGCCCGTAACATTATAAGACCACAACCAGGATATCGGGGTACAGGCATGAAGCTTGCCTCTGTGAGCAGAGACGTGCTTTCCCCTAGAATCCACATCAAACCAGAACCCGGAACATGAAGACTGAACACTCACTGTGGGAAAAATGACCGAGAGCGCCATGATTATAACCATCAATGCGTCACCTTGAACAAAGCAATCCATAAATGCAGATATCCTTCCAAATCTGCTCATCTTAAGATTATCCTTCTCGCGCCGGGTGAAATTCTAGGAAGCCACACTGCCCTGCAACTGGCAGTACCAAACCTTATTGTCTGTCATGAGGTGCCTTAAGTTCATTAATTTCACCCGCATCCGGGGGGGAAATTACTCATATTGACAATAGTGTACAAATATAAATAAAATGACACATTTCTTCCATCATAAAATGAAACCAGTATTTAAAATAATAGTATTATAAATACCAATTTATTAAAACCATTTCTCTCGCTCTGATCTCCAACAACCCTTTACAATGCTTGAACTTTTGCTATCAAAACTAGAGCTGCAATAGTGCAAGTTTTGTTCTCCATACATAATTCAAAGTGCAAAAGAAAAATCCTCAATAATCCCCAGATCTGAGATTTTCTCTCCTCTCACCTACAATTCTAAATCCCCATTACAATAGTGCTTTTAAGAATTCCAAAATTGCAGAAGAGAAAAGCCTCCTTTTATGCATTCGGCAATTTATTATTTATAATATTTACAAAAAGAATTTTATAGCAGAAAGTTGTTGAAGAGTAGTTTTGCTCAATCAATTTTCATTGGTCCAAAACCTTATTCGTCTATTGTTGGAGCATTCTCATTTATTGAGATATTCTTCTTCTCATCTCTTCAAATGTTTTCTTGCAAAAACAAATCAAAACTAAATTAAAATGCAAAAATAAAATCAAAATACCAAATCTGTAATTAAAACATATCCAATAAAAACTTAATTAAACAATTAAATGAAAAGAGATACGAGTTTTCTATTAATGTCTGTGATGATCTAATTGGTCAAGGAAAACATAAATGAATGGATCCGCACTCAAGAAGTTGTGAGCAAATGAGAATGCAGAAAATAAAACTCAGAAAATTGATTTTGTTTAAAAACTTTGAGCTTGATTTTCTGCTAAATTTTAAACACATTAAATGATCAAATCTGGATTTGCAACCACTTCAGAAATAATTTCTGTGGTTTTATTTATCCAACGAAGCATCTTAGGCCTCATTTGGCCAAGTAAAACTCAACTTTTGAGCCTCCAAAGTTGATGAGTAAAAACTGTCATAATTTTGAAAATTATGTTGCCTAAATTAAATTGCTATTCTTAATTAATTGTAATTATAAACTAAATTAATTTACAAATTAATTATTAATAAACTTTAATTAATAAAAAATACGATTTAATAATTAATTATAATATTATAATTTATATCATATTAAAATTATAATTAAAATATAAATTAACTACAATAATAATACAATACAAATAATATCATAAAGTCATAGTATTCCCATTTTTTTACAAACTAAAATTAGGTGAGGAGTGTTAAATAGAGGAGAGGAGTTCTAATGGGGGATAAAGAGGGTGAGGTGAGTGGAGGGAGGTGAGGTCATGGTGAGTTTGGACGTTTTTTACAAATTAAAATTAAATGAGAATGAATGTTAAATAGAGGAGAGGAGTATTAATGGAGGGATAAGGAGGGTGAGGTGAGTGAAGGGAGGTGAGGTCATGGTGAGATGGACGTGATGTAGGTTTAAGGACGGAGTGGGAGTCCTAAAGAGTTTAATGAAAATTTTGTGTTAAATAAAAATAAAGTATCGCTTAAAATTAATATTAGTGACTGAAGTTTTGTTGAACCGGAAAAATATGTGCACGATCAAAATTGTCGAAACACTGATATGCATATCAGAATATCGACAATTTTTTGAAAATTGGAAATTTTAAATTGACGATTTTGAAAAGAAGGATGTGATGTGAAGTGAGGTCTACATGGAATTAAATATTTTACAAATTGAACTACAACCACTTTGCAATTTTGAGATTTTAGATTTCGCAATTTGTTTTAAAATAACAAATTGGAGTAAATTACCGAGATCCTGAAATGCATTTTCAACCGTTCTATAATTTGACTAGGTCATTTTGTAGGATAGTTAGTGAAAATAGAAAAATTAGTAAAAATTAACTAAGAGTTAATATTTACTATGAATGGCTATTTTAATTGCAAAAATTGAAATATCATACATTTAATACATTTTTTTTTTATTTACCCATGCCGACAAAATGATCAAACTTCAAAGGAGTGTCATTTACAAACCGGTTGACCAAATGAGGTGAAACAAACATCAATGGAAAGCTAGTGAAAATTCAAATTCGATGCAACAATCAAAATAAAAATCAACAATTTTTTTTTGGCAAAATTGTAAAACAATTAACTTAAATGAAAATCATAAAAGTGTTTTGCCAAAAATTAATGGAAAGGGTTCCCATTATTTGAAGTAATTGAGTAAAAAATGGGGGGCGTTGGGTTTTCCCTACAACAATGGTGGCACACTGGGAAGAACCAATTATCTCCAGTTAAAGATAATGAACTTTAATTTACCCAGAGGTTAAAAATAATAGAAATCATGAAACATCTAACAATGAAACATTTCTATGGGTTCCACATAAATAAATTAACCAATATGAGTTTGTAAAGATAAGTACTCAAAGAAGATACGAGTAAATGTCATGAATCCAAATTTGAGAAAATTTAATTTTAAAGCTACCTCATATGAAAAATAGAAGAAGGTACAGAAAAGAGTTTTTGATAAAGCATATATCCATTTTATGATTGGTCTCTGACATCGCTTCGATGCCAACGAGCCTGAACAGTACCCCATCGAAGTTGTGTTTTATGCCATACAAGCCTAGTCCCGCTGCTAGCTAACGTCCATAGCCCCGACGAGTTTACTTGTATTTCTCATGCTTCCTCTTTTAATCAACCTTTTGATAAGCGCAATTGCAAGCTTTTAGTTTACAATGTATTTGAGTGAAAGAGGTGGGATGGTAATAGAGATTTATGTTTAATGAACATAATACTTTCATAATGTTGACTCCAAATTCTTTCCCCGCAACTATCAATTAGAGGCTTCTATGTGGAGGGGTGGAAGGGATTCATTGTGTTAAACTCAAATCAATTCTTTCCTTGAAAAAGTAAACTCAGTCACTAAGAAAGGATGTGTGTTCCTCCATGAAAAAAGATTTAAAGCAAGATAGTCTTATGGTTCCATAAGGATATGTCTTTAATGATAAATAAAATTCACTGAAATAGATAGAGTTAAGAGACTTCCCATGTACGCCAACCATTTTAGGGTGAGGAAAAGGCCTTTCACATAAATCGTGGCAGAGTTACCAAAATCAAATCAAAACTAAAAACAAAAGGAAAATAACTCTAAACTAAAATAAAAAGAAATCAACAAACTCTAAAAATGTAAAAATGAAGAAAGCAAAGCTGAAATAAAAGTTCAAATTTAAAGAATCAACCCCAACAAGATTAATTATACAAATGTTGCCTGCAGAGATTTGGTCTCGTGGCCAACGGACCTGTTAAGTCGTCCGTGCCGATGTGCAGGTAACGGGTTCGAGTCTCGTCTTACCTGAGAGTCGTTCTTGTGGGATGGGCGGTTCCTCCTAGTGGTTATAGTGGCAGCCGGTGGGATTCGACCCCGTGTAAGGATTTAGATAAATTTTATCTTGAAGAGTTACAAGAAATGAGGCTCTCCAAATGTAGAGGGTGAGCATTAGTGATGATAGATAATATGCTAAATTAGAAGTCTCTGTCTGCTGCAAACTCTCTTATTTCAAAGTGAAATCTGCATAAAAGCATTTTAGCCATTTTTTGACAAAAGTAACACTCAATAAATAGACTAAAGGTTCAGAAACTCCTCAGTTTAACTGATTTGATGAGGATCATTACCACTTCTTTTAAGAATCTCAAAGAAAACTGAACAAAAGAGAATGAACTTCAAAAATGATCTTGTAGAGGCGTGAAAGGTTCATGAAGACCTGTAAAAACAAAGTTCAAGATCAACAAAAATTAAAAACAAAACTATAACCAAAAGTAAAGTAATGAAAATAAATGAAAGTGGGCACATGAAACTTACCATTGGAGAATTGCATTTAATTGTACTTGAGAGGTATCATTTTCTCCAACAAAAGATAACTTCTTTTTTTAATTAGAATTAAAAGCATGAAGAATTTTATTGACCCAAAATAATTATTTATTAAATTTAATCTAAAATGAGCAGTAAATTAGAATGATGCAATGCTTTATGTTCAAGGAATCTAAAAATAAAATAAATCCACAAAAATGAAAATGAAATGATGCTTCTTTATGAATTGCAGTGAGGATTGTTCTCATAATATTACAAGTTTCATATCAACTTCATGGTTTCATAAATTGTTTAGAATTAAGACTAAATCCAAGATAATGAAATACGCACATGTAGAAGGGGAGGTCTTGAATTTCGTATAGTAAATATAGAGTGATATATCAAAACTCAAATATAAGAGAAATAAAAAAATGATTTAACCATTTTCTAAATTTCTTACCAATTTCTTTATTACCATAATGGTTGCCCAAGACTTTTCTTTTACACAGGACAATGCCTCATCGGATGTTTTGCATCGCAAATTTCTTTTCCATGCATAATTTTCAAGCTGCGAGATTCACCTTTCCTGATATGTGATTGAGTGTTATATAACAATTAATTGACAATGGTAGAGAGGACTATATCAAAGTTTATCTCATCAGAGGATCTTAAGGCAAGGCTTCATTTGAGTTTCGTGATGCGATATAGGCATTGCGATAACAAGGTTGCTATATGAGCATATGCGGGGAAACTGCGATGGAGTGATTCCGATATCAGAGAATAGTCATATTGGATATCAAAGCTATTAATGAAAGGAAACATCGATATTATTCTTGTGATAGTGAGAATGTGATAGATGATGTGGCTTATTGGTGGGACGAACTTTGGATTTTATAAGAGATTGGTGATCGGAATATTTGAGTATGGGATGTAACATTGTTGATACGTTGATGTGAGATGGATAATGGACCCAACAATTTTATTATGTGGATTTAATTTTATATCAGATACGGGACATCAGAACCATTAAACATATGCCCCAACCAAAGTTGTGATTTATGAATGGATGCGATATATTTTAAAACTGGATTTAAATATCATATCGGGTTTAGGGGTTTTATGGATATCGTAATATTGGCGAAGTCATCTATCGAAGAATGAGCGAGAAGAGAATATCGAGGGTCTTGTATCAAAGAATATTTGGAGTATGCTCATTTAAAAACATCCGATATCCGAACTGCGATATATGACGTGGCATTTTGCGGGGCCGACAACTTCTTAAAGTATTCAATTCAAAATGAAGCGTCTGGTTTAATTTCATTTAAAAAAAAACCCTTTTACTAGTTATCAGAAATATTGGATCGAGGAATAATTTTATCTAAGCTTTTGAATGATGAGAATTATGTACTAGAATGCTTCGATATGAATCTTTTGAACCTATTTTAAAGGCTTATTGGGGTTTTAATGAATGAAAGAAAAATCAAGCAATACTCAAATTCTGATGAACAACAAATAATACTTCCCTGAACATGTTGCATATTTGAAAAAGTTGGATACTTGCTTATCTCGGATCTCCACAATTAAGTCAATGAAGACCTGTAAAATAACCAAACCAAAAATAAGAAATAACCTTTAAAAAGGTAAAACTAACAACAAATGATGATGAACCTGTAAACACATACTTGAAAGAATTTTCACTATAGGTTTACCTCATGAATCTTCAAGTTCTCCCATGTATTTATCAAAATTTGCATATGTTCAAGATCATCTACTTATTTAATCTAAAACGCTAAGAAATAAATTTTCAAATTGCATCCACATTACATTTACATTGAAGGACAAGAGTGGTGAAAACGAGCTCTTTTCAAAAATACTTGAGAATCAAAAAATTGCCAAGCTATAGCGAATTCTTGGAATTTCTTCATGTATGATCAATGTGATGAATTTTTGCAAAATAAGACAATCAAGGGCTTCACAAATATGTATGATCTGACTATTCAACAACTTCTAAAATGTTATAAGCCATTTTTCCAAAAATGAAATGGGATGCCTGAAAAAACTTAGATTCATTACTTGCTTATTAAAAATCTAAAACAATGAAATAAATGTGAACATAAAAGAAATATAATCTAAATTAATTTATTCCTATTTCTAACTTAATGAAGGAAACATGACTAGGTATAGTCATACTTCCAATGTAACCATGCAAGCATTTTGTTTCTTGCATGTCAGTACATGTCAAACATTAGTAACAAAAATACAAACATAATTAAACTTAAAAAGCTAAATCTGAAAGCAAAATGTACACTTATTGTAACATGTTTACGGAAAACAACTTATTTACAATTACCTTCTCTATGTCTTTTTGAGTTGAATTTCAATTGGATCATAGAAATTTGGATGAATTTTCATTAATGATTAAGAGAGGTTTAAAAGGGAAGATGACATGCCAAATTGTGGAAATGAACTTTTAGATACATTGGCCTGCATAAATTTATTAGTGTTATGTGAAAATGGTAAATTATTAACAATCTTCCGTGTAAGAAAAATTCTCCAAATATTTTCCAAATGGATCAATGAAAAATGGATGGAAATTTGTTAGATACAATGGAAGATTATTAATTGAATTAGATTGTTGGTCATATTGTGAAAATACACTATTTTGTTGATACTGCTTTTGAGAAGAAAGAAGAAATTGATAAGAAATTAACATCAGTTGGAATTGGAAGAGAAATAGCTCTTGATGTTCACAATTTGAAACTTCATTCTCCCATTCAGGCAACACATCAATTGAGTGTTCAATATTGAACTTTTCAATATGCTAGCACAAAGCATTTAAAAGTCGAAAATTGAAAATGGAAAACAAATTTGAAACTAAACAAAATAGATGAAGGAATGATAACAAAATTGAATCGTAGTTTACACTAGTGTTACAATTATTGTCACAACAAAATTGTGATTGTTTTAAAACAATTTCCCTTTCACAAAGATTGGGCAGAATAATGCAATTAGATTGATTGTTGGTACCAACTTGTGAATTAGAGAGAGAATTATGACTATGAATAGGAATGAAAGCTTGATCGTGATATAAATTATAAATTGGAATGGTTTCTTGAATGTTGAAATCATGATTACGATTCTTTGTTTGAAAATGAGAACTATTTGAAACAAATTTTGAGTTAGAGTGTTTTTCATTTTTACATGTGATTTTAACTTGCATATGAGGTTTTTTTTGCGAAGAAGACAAATTAACATTCTCAATGTTAGAGTAATTATCATAAATGACTTCAGGACTTTCTTTTAGATTCCCTTGAATTTCATATGGTGTATCAAAACAAGAAGGAATATGAAGCACATGTTCATCAATGCCAAAAGAATGATCAATAATTAATTCCATATCTTGATAAAAACTAATTGGCAGTTCATTTAGATCAACCTCACTATCTTCTGAAATAACTTTAAAGTGAAGAGAGGATAAATTGCTATCAACAAAAATATCAGGATAAAGGGAAACATGCGAATTAGAAGAAATGAATCTAAAATACTCTTTGTTTGAAGATTCAAGTAAATTTTGTTCATTGTAAATTTCAGATACCAAATCATTCATTTGTGTACTTGTGCTTTCTTGAAGATAGATATTTGGTTGCTCTAAATTTGGTATTTGATCAATATGATCAAATTAAGAAATTTGTATAACAGACTGTGCATTATTGGAAACTTTAATTGCTACTTATACTTGCTAATTTGCAATCAAATTTTCTAAATTTAATGCGCAATGATTTTCTGATTTCAAAGTGGTATCTTCTCCAAGATTGTGGTGAGCATCTTCTTGTATTTGAATAGTAAAATTTTCCAAGCTTTGTAATTGAGATTAATTTATATGTGAATGTGCATCTTGATCATTGTTAATACTCTAGGAAGTGTGTACTAAATGAAGAAATTGATCATACATAGTAAAGGCCACTTCATCATCATTAGTATGCACCTCTATGTTGGAATTATCAATTATGTTAATAGAATTTGAAGATGATTGATCAAAGCTTGTAATAATTCCACATGGATCGTAAATTGGAGGAAGAGAGTAAATATTTTCAAACCAATCTAAGAATTCCTTTTTCAAAGGTTTATCTTCAATTTTAAATTTCAAACAATTTAAACGAAATCTAATGGTAAAATCAATAAAAGACTCATTTTCAAACCTTCATATACCTTCAATTTCATCACATACTTGTTCGTAGTCATAGTCATCAAATTTACAAATTAATTTTGTAATAAACTAATCCCAACTGTGAATTGAGGCAACTAGAAGAGATTGACACCAGATTATACCTTTTCCTAAGAAAGTAAGAGTGAAAATCCTGCATAAAACACTTTCATCAATATCATGAAAAGTAGGATTTGAAATTTTTTGAATGAATTGTAAAGCACGATTAAATGCAAAAGCATTCTTCTTACCATTAACTTTGCATGAGACAAGAGTCTTACCACTTCTGGTGGAGTATTAGCAGATGCATGTGCAGAAATAAAACTCCAAATTGGAAGTTTGAGAGGATACATTGTAATACAAATAAAATGTTATAATATAAAGACTCCAATAGACAACAATTTTTAGGCTCTCCTTCTAGGGCCAAAAATGTTGAAGGCTCGAAATTCTCTGCCTACAGCAATATAAGGGAGACCACCCGATTCGAGCTTTAAAGCAGTTCATTTTTTGTTGAGATGATGGTTCCAACTAGTTTAACTAGGTCTAATTACATTCTCTCTATCTCCAATGACTTAAAACCTTACTTTCATCTACCAATAGAGAAGAGACATCAGATCATCCCGCTTGCTGATCAGACAAAAAAGTGATCCTGAAGCTGATATAGGGCTCAACCAAGCCACAACTAATTTTTGTCTCTTTGGGAGGAGGACTTCTAGAAATATATAATTAAATCTAAATGCTAATTAATCCTAAAAGTCAAGCAAATGGAAATAAATCCTAAGCCTATCTCGATTAGGAAGATGTAGTTCTAACCCAACCAAGAGCAAGATATTTAAATGATTGATATTTAAATATGTATGGCTTATAATGAATATCAAGCTAACGAAGCAATTCAATTAACTGACATTATGAATACCAAAACACATTTTGTTTAGAGACCTCTTAACTGAGATAGTCAATCAACAAAATTTAGGAAGTAGTTCAGAAAATCATATTGATTGGTAAATCATTAATTCGAATAATTAAACAATAATATAAGGAAATAGTTCACATAATATCACTGTTTGTTAAATCAATATTAAAAGATAGATTCCTGAGCAAATAGTTACTCAAAAATCAGAATTCAACTCACACGAGAAGAGATAAATAACAACATATTATTGAGGCAAATTACTCACATTGACAATAGTGCACAAATATGAATAAAATGACACATTTGTGCCATCATAAAATGAAACAAGTATTTAAAAATAGTATTATAAATACCAATTTATTGAAACCGTTTCTCTGACTCTTATCTCCAACAACCCTTTACAATGTTTGAACTTTGCTCTTAAAACTAGAGCTGCAATAGTGCAAGTTTTGTTCTCCATACATAATTCATAGTGCAAAGGAAAAATCCTCAATAATCCCCAGATCTAAGATTTTCTCTCGTCTCACCTACAATTTTAAATCCTCATTACAATAGTGCTTTTAAGAATTCCAGAATTGCAAAGAAGAGAAGTCCCCTTTCATACATTCTACAATCTATTATTTATAATATTTACAAAAAGAATTTTATAGAAGAAAGTTATTGAAGAGTAGTTTTGCTCAATCAATTTTCATTAGCCCAAAATCTTATTCTTCTATTGCTCGAGCATTCTCATTGATTGAGATCTTCTTCTAATCTCTTCAACTGTTTCCCTGCGAAAACAAATCAAAATATCAAATCTGTAATTAAAACATATCCAATCAAAAATTAATTAAATAATTAAATGAAAAGAAAATATGAGTTTTCTATTGATTCATGTGATGATCTAATTGGTCAGGGAAAATATAGATGAATGGATCTTGACTCAGAAGAAGTTGTGAGCAAATGAAAATGCATAAAATAAAACTCAGAAAATTGATTTTGTTTAAAAATTCAAATCTTGATATTCTGCTGAATTATAGACCCATTAAATGATCAAATGTGGCTTTGCAACATTCAGAAATAATCTCCATGGTTTTATCTATCCAACGAGCCGTCTTGGACCTCATTTGGCAAAGTAAAACTCAAGTTAAGAGCCTCCAAAATTGATGAGTCAAAACTGCTAGAATTTTGGAAATTCTGTTACTTCAGCGAAAAATAGAATTTTTAAATTAAATTCTATTCCTAAAAAAAATCACAATTCTTAATTAATTAATTGTAATTATAAACTAAATAAATTTACAGATTAATTATTAACAAATTAATAAATAAAAAATATAATTTAATAATTATTTATAATAATATATTATATTATATTATAATTAAAATATAAATTAATTATAATGAAAATACAATATAAATAATATCATAAATTCATCTTATTCCCTTATTTTACAAACTAAAATTAAGTGAGAATGAGTGTTAAATAGAGGAGAGGAGTATTAATGGAGGGATAAGGAGGGTGAGGTGAGGTTATGGTGAGATGGAGGTGATGTAGGTCGGGGGATAGAGTGAGAGTTATAAGGAGGTCAACTAAAATTTTGTATTAAATAAACATAACACATTGTGTAGAATTACTATCGACGATCGAAGTTTCGTTAAATCGGAAAAATACGAGCATAATCAAAATTGCCGATACGTTTATATGTGATATTGGAATATCGATGATTTTTTAAAAACTGGAAATTTTAAATCGACGATTTTGAAAGGAAGGATGTGATGTGGGGTGATGGGGTGAAACTGCGTTGACACAAAAATTTGGAATTTTAAATTTATTAAACCTCTGTTTAATTAAACTATTAACCTCGGTCGCTTAATCAGAACTCAAAACAAATTCAAATCCCGTTCAAACCCTTCAATTTAGAAATTATGCTAAAATAACAAAATCCCTTATTTACTCGGATATGGAAAAAACCCAAATTTCCACAGAACCGAAAGGAAATAAAATGTCGGTTCATAACTTCTCGGGTCCAGAAATTAAATTAAAACACGCGCAACTTCACCAAGCAATCACTGTCAGATTGCGTACCTTCACAATGAAAGATTACGCTCAATCTGGAATCCAACTAGATTAAACCACAGTTGATAACTCATTAGGTCCGAAATTTATATTAAATTCCGTGCATTTTCCAATGCGACTACCATTGGATCGGACTCCTTTAAACGGACGGTCCAGATTAACTGAGCTATTAACTCAGTTTTATAAACGATCATGTCTGATTTTGGAAATATCGTCCGCGCTTATTAGCACGCGATGACCGTAGATCCGTCGATCTGTTGTCGGACGGCTCGGATCTTTTTCGGTGTTTCTCCACGAATTTATCAACTAACTCGATCTTATAACGTTTTGGGTCCGTTTCTTGTGTTAAGCTGCATGTGCATTCACTAGCGAACACCGTAGAGCTTCTCGTAATAGATCATCATTGATCCATCCTGTGATCAATGATGATTCATTTCTTCATCCAATCTTTGTCTGCATTCAATCGACGGTCAACAAAAACTAGTATTTAACAGAGGATTTAGCCTACGATTAAAGGATCCAATGACATAATAAAATCACGCAAAAAACTAGCTTTGTACACAACACTCCTTTCATTCATAATAGTATTTACATATATGTACATAACATCTCGTGCTCTGATCTATTCACTCCACTACTTAGGTTTTTCTAACTCTCTCTAATCTTCTAAAAACTATATCTCACTCTCCTCGCAGGCTTACATTTATAGAAATAAGTACATAGTTATGGATTATTCTAAATCCATAATCTTCTCCATAAATCACTCAACTAATTCCTATTTAAGGATCCTGTAATACCTAAGATTTCTACAAGATCTACACACATTAATTATCCCTATTATTCTCACATAGTTGAGAATATTTTACAACTGAAAGCCTCACACATAGATTTTCACTCAATTTAACAAAATTCATAAAAATAATTAAAAACATCACCCTCTAAATCAACCAAATGAACAATAAATATTCTGAGCAGGATGGTCCTGCATCAGACTCCCAATGTAGAAAAAATTCATAGACTCCTGTCTCTGAGTTCTGTCACTTTTCTGTAGTAATGTGACAGCGACAAGTCTGAATGACTTGCTACCTCTAGGATTCCAAACTCTGTTTTGTAGATGGTCCTTCAAAGGGACAACTTCTTCACGTAGTCTGGCATTAATCTTGCAGAATAATATCTTCAAAGAATTATTAAACATGAGCCTCTGTTTTGAAAATATAGACTCGTGAACTGCATGTGGAATTGGTTCACTGTTCGCACCTATAGCTTCTGTTTCTTCCTCTAATTGAGTTTCAAACTCAACTTCATGGAATGAAAAACAATCATCCGAATTTCCTTTAAGTTCACAAAAGACTTCTTGATCAGAACAATGGTCATTAGCTATCTCTATAGAAACAAATTCCATACCTGCATTCACAGACAAACTATTAGTTTTAAAAATATCAGACTTTTTTGTCTCTTTTGATGCTTCAAGCACCAAATTCCCGCCATGGAATTTCTGGTTTTCAGCAAATCCTCTTGGTTGTGACTCAATTCCTATAAGTCTCTCCTTCTCCAACAAATAAATATGTATTTGTTCAAGTTTGTTCATCAACATAGCATTCCATCTCTGTTGCAATAGATTCCACTTGACCCGTTTCCTTATTCTACATCCATGTCTTCGATCTTCATTCACTTTCTCTTGAAACCATTCCTGTAGTATATCCAATTCTGCTTTCATCTCTGGAATACTTTTCCTACGCTCTTCATCACTCATTTGACATTTATTTGAACCTTTCCTAAGTTTCTCCATGTTCATTTGCACTAATTCTTCAAACTCAATTCAATAAAAGAAAATATTTACCTCAATCAAATTCTAAAACTGACTCTCTGTTTTTCCCTTTGCTTCCGCTGCACCTCTGATTTTGCTTGTCATATGCTTTCTTGTCTTTCTAACAACTTCAACTTGTGAGTTGCAATCAGCATCTGCAGTAACAAGTATCCTTCTTGGTACACATGCCTCACCAAGCTTCTCTCCTTTGAGATTAGTTTGTTAGCATTTCTCCGGTTCTCTCCTTTGGAACCATATGAGCACTCCTTGCTCTAGGCTGCTGCAAATATTCTCACCTTCCTCTGTTGTTACTCTGTACAAAAATTATAAAGACTAACATTGACAATTCTACAATATTATCATACTTCATGCAAAATCTTCTTCTGCTCTGATACCAAAAATGATGGGGTGAAACTGCTGACACAAAAATTTGGAATTTTAAATTAATTAAACCTATGTTTAATTAAACTATTAACCCCGGTCACTTAATCGGAACTCAAAACAAATTCAAATCCCGTTCAAACCCTTCAATTTAGAAATTCTCCTAAAATAGCAAAATTCCTTTTTTACTCGGATATGGCAAAAATCCAAATTTCCACGGAATTGAAAGGAAATAAAAATCTGGTTCATAACTTCTCGGGTCCAGAAATTAAATTAAACCACACATAACTTCACCACGCGATCACCATCGGATCGCGTACCTTCACAATGAACGGTTACACTCAATCCGGAATCCAATTGGATTAAACCACATGTGATAACTCATTGGGTTCGAAATTTATATTAAACTCCGTGCATTTTCTGATGTGACTACTGTTGGATCTGACTCCTTTAAATGGACAATCTAGATTAACTGAGCTATGAACTTAGTTTTATAAATGATCCCGTTTGATTTTGGAAATATCATCTGCGCTTATTAGCACGTGATGATCGTAGATCTATCGATCTGACAATCAGACGACTCAGATCTTCTTGGATGTTTCTCCACGAATTTATCAACTAACTCGATCTTATAACATTTTGGGTCTATTTCCTATGTTAAGCTGCGTGCGCATTCACCAGCAAACACCGTCGATCTTCTCGTAATAGATCATCATTGATCCATCCTGTGATCAATGATGATTCATTTCTTCATTCAATCTCTATCTGCGTTCAATTAGCGATCAACAAAAACTAGTATTTAAGAGAGGATTTAGCCTATGATTAAAGGATCCAATCATATAATAAAATCATGCAAAAACAAGATTTGTACACAACACTCCTTTCATTCATAACAATGTTTACATATATGTACAGAACATCTCGTGCTCTGATCTATTCACTCCACTACTTAGCTTTTTCTAACTCTCTCTAATCTTCTAAAAACTATATCTCACTCTCCTTGTAGGCTTACATTTATAGAAATAAATACATCGTTATGGATTATTCTAAATCCATAATCTTCTCCATAAATCACTCAACTAATTCCTATTTAAGGATCCCGTAATCCCTAAGATTTCTACGAGATCTACACACATTAATTATCCCTGATATTCTCACATAGTTGAGAATATTTCACAACTGAAAGCCTCACACAGATTTCCACTCAATTTATACATAATTCATAAAAATATTCAAAAACATCACCCCCTAAATCAACCAAATGAACAATAAACATTCCGAGCAGGATGCTCCTGCATCATGGGGCCACATGGAATTAAATATTCTACAAATTGAACTACAATTACTTTACAATTTTGAGATTTCGGGTTTGATAATTTGTTTTAAAATAACAAATTGGAGTAAATTACCGAGATTCTGAAACGCGTTTTCAGCCATTCTATAATTTGGCTAGGTCATTTTGTAGGACCGCTAGTGAAAAACGAAAAAAATAGTAAAAGTTAATTAAGAGTTAATACTTACTATGAATGACTATTTTAATTGCAAAAGATGAAATATCATACATTTAATACATATTTTTTTACCCTTGGCGACAAAACGATCAAACTTCAAAGGAGTGTCATTTACAAACTGGTTGACCAAATGAGGTGAAACAAGTATGAATGGAAAGCTAGTGACAAGTCGAATTTCATGAAACAATCAAAATAAAAATTCGACGAAAAAAAAATAAAAAATGGCAAATTTGTAAGACAATTAACTTAAATGAAAATCATAAAAGGATTTTGCCAAAAATTAATGGAAAGGGTCCTCATTATTTCAAGGAATTGAGTTAAAAATGGGGGGTGTTGTGTTTTCCCTACAACAAGTACGGAAAAATAATACCAAACTACCAAGACAAATTGCTGGAAATTCACACTGTTGAAAAAGATGCTTAGAGGGTTGAGCTTATTCACACACCTACTCACTCTAATTGATCCACAAGTTGCTTGATAAAGTGAAACAAAACATCTAGTGCAACCATGAAAGAAAATGGCTTGATGACTGGAATTTACTTTCATCTTTCTCAAATATAAAGGAAATGTTTACAATTAGCGAGCTAAAATTTAACATAAAATGATAATTAGAATCCATAAGTATAAGAACATCCATATTCCTTGATGACTACAACAAATTGGCAAAATGGTCTTAGAGATCATGAAGTCCTTCATTCGGTTGATCCTTCTCAAATTGTATGCAACAATTTGTTCTTTCATATCATCCAAATTAGAGACAAGCTTTGTATGTTCTTTCAAATCTTCAATTGAGGTAGCCACATCTTGAATAACAAAAATGTCTACATCCATGGGGTCTGGAATAACCTACTCCTCTTCATTATTTCCTAGCAACTTTGGGTAATTATTTTCATAAGTTTTTTCATGAGATGAAAACTGAGAAAATGAATGAAATGAAGAACCAATTGATTTACGATCCTTATCTCTTTCTTGGGCATTTGAGAACTGTTGAATATGTTCATCAAGATCAAGAGAACAAACTTGTTGTATTACTTCGTCAATCTCAAGAGAATGAACATGAACATTTACATCAAATTCCTGATTAGTTTCATCTACAGCTAAGGGAAAAAGTATGGCCTGCTGGGAATACACCTGAATATCATGGAAATTGTCCTCATCATTTACCATTTCCTTCTGTTGTTTAAAAGAATTCTCATACTTTTGATCACAAAAAGATTGACAATATTGTTGCAAAACTTCATCAATTGCAGAAGATGGAACATGATTTTCATCATTAAAATCTTGTTCGGTTTCATTTCCATCCAAGAGAGAGGCTACCATTTCTTCTTGGTGATGAAAAGGATTGTCATGAAGGGCCTCTAAAATTTCCTCATCCATGAACTTGTTTTTTTTTTTGTAAACTGCGGAGGGACCTTTCTTTTTCTATTACTGTGGATCAAAAACCATTACATATTCATAGTGGCCTCAACCCGCCCCGAGGGGAAACTGGGATTGTTGGCCACCTTAGGTTCTTTACAACCATCCAAAAATAGAAAGTCTTAATTCTTCTTGTCCACGCTAGATAAACTAAACATTCATAAAGACTCCTAATTTTCCTTATCTGCATTCTAAACTTATCAAAAAAAGCTTTAGTGCCTACTCTATTATCTACTATCTTCATGGAAACAAAATTAAAACATATCTTCCTTTACTGAGCCTCCATTCCCGTCTGCTGCTCCATTTCTTTCTTGATGTCTAGGTGGCATTGCTTTATCTGCTACTGTATTTCATCCATCTTCTTGTCCTGCATTAACAGAGTAATCTGGATATTCCTCAGTTCTTTCTTTAAATTTGGTATTCCTTGAGACAGTTCGGCCATTTCCATAGCTACTTGCTCCATTGCCTTAGCGAGTAGTCTCTTCATGACCCAATAAACATGCAACGCCTGTTTATATAGAGTCATGCGGCCTCTCATGTTTCCTGGATCCGGGAGAAGGTAAACCCAATCTTCCATCTCAGGATCAGATTGTCCCTGAGTTGCCTCCTCTTCCATTTGCTGGATTATCCTTCTAATGTCTTTGTTGGTATTCTCATAATAAGCTATTTCTGCATATTGAATCTTCTTCCCCACAGCTCTTCTGGTTTTCCTAACAGATGTTGCTGCCTGCTCTTCTCTGTAGTCTCCTGCTCTTCCCCGGCCCCTTCCACGCTGTCCCCGACGTCCTCCCCTGCCTCTTCTACTCCTGTAGTTTCGTCTCTCTCCTCGATTTCTCGTGCCCGAAGCGCTGCCAATGTCTCGGACTCCCCTTCACTCGCGACCCTGCCATTCCTCATCCTCCCGGGTCTCCTAGTTATCCCCTGTCTCATGCTCTGCGCTCTTTCCTATTTTTTCTCGAGCCTGCTCTCCTTTTTCCTCGTCCAAGTCATACATCTCTATATCATCCTCTGAATCACCCAGAACCAGTACTGTTTCATTGGCCACCTCTTCGCTCGCTACTCCTTTTCCATTTTTCCCCAGTTGCTTCATTCCCAGTTGGCTTCAGTCTCCTCGTTCCTCGCTCTCCTTCTGGTCGCCATTCTTCCCTTAGTCTCCGCTCTGGTTTCCTTGATTTCTTGGTTTCGCTGTCTTCCCTTACACCTGGCTCGCTCCCTTATCACCCTTCTCCTTTTCCACTTCTCACGCTCTTCCCTTCGCCTCTGCCTTCCTTCGTGGCACTCTCCTTCTTTATTATTTCGACCCCTCCGGTTTCCTCTTGCTGTCTCTGCTTGCTCGCCTTGCCACCTGTTAATTCATTCGTTGTCTACGTCCCTTCGCACCTCCTTCGTACTTGCATACTCACCTACGTTATCTGACGCTCTGTCATCTCCGCCTCCCTTCATCACCAAACCGTCATTGATCCACCTTGAGGTGTGATTCTTCTTGGTTGTCCTGCTACCCCTTCTTATTATTACCTGGCCCTCCTCAGTATTGTACCCCCTTCGCGCCTGCCTTGTATTAATTGCCCTGTGCACCGCCAAAATCACCCCGGTTGGGGGCATCCATGAACTTGTTATCTTCATACGAGATTTCCAAAATTTCAGTGAAACTCTCAAAACGCCCACAAAAATTTTGAACCAACAATAAACATGGATAAGATTCTTTAAAATTTTCAAAGGTTACTGTATGAAAATGATCTAAAGGACATAAACTAGCAACTATTAATTGTTCATACCATGACCTTGCCTTTCCTTCTAGAGTAGCCATGAACATCTTCATGAGACAATCTTCATGTCATTCAACTTTAAGCCTCTGTGAATGCATATGAAATTTGATAATATGTAAAGCAAATTCATCATCATTATCATCTTTTAACTTTGACAAATATGATTTCCAATCTATACAAGGCATACGATTTGGAAATCCAAGTATAGGAGCACAATTCATAGGCGCATATCTCACAACTGAATTCATTTTTGGCCAATAAAGTTGCGAGTAAAAGATCCTAATACTAGTGTAGTATTTTAATCAAGTTGAAAACCGATTGGAGTTTCCATGAGAATGGTTCAACCTTCATATGTCTGACAGTTGTCCACCATCAACAACAAGATCTGAAACTTTGATGATCTTTCCCAGAGAAGATGGAACCTTTCGATCCCCGACAATAATGCCAATATGTTAACACCCTTTAATTAAGATGTAGGATGAAAAAATGATCATAGGGGTAACCACAAACCGCTTTTAGGCTAGCCCTCTTAGCCTTGGAGAGGTCTCTCTCACTCAAAATTCTCAATAAATGAATGGGTTGACTCCAAAATATCTTAGGCTAGTTATGCTAATCAATGAAACAAATTGATTTGATTGACTTGTAGGTAAGTGTTGGAAATTACATCCATTGGGCATGGAGTCACCTTAGTAATAGTCTTAAGTGAAAAAAGGGAAAGGATGGTTATATTTAAACAAGGGCAATATAGACAACATGTTGATATCTTGATCTAATTTCGTTGTAGAGTAGGGTGAAGGAGGACTTAGAAGAAAAACATAAACTGCTTGGTTAACAAGATGCAGAGCACAACCATGTGAATTATGAATCAATTACTAGTTAAACCAAACATGATATCTATGTAAAACAACATGGAAAAAGAGGAAAATAAGTTCAACACATGAGGAAACACATTACCAACAGAGAATGTCACATGAATCCTTTCTAATCAAACCTGCCTTCCTTGTATTTCACTGAAAAATATGATAAAGAGTACAAAAAGAAGTATTTTCTCCACACACTAACCAACAGAACCATTTTCCATGTTTTTACATCATTATATAGAGTGAGGAATTCAGATTACCACTCTAGGTTATCGAATTCACTTCATAAAAGTCGAATGGTCTAGATGCATTGCATCTCTACTTGTTATGCAAAAAAATTAGAAACTACTATATCAAGACTAAGACTAATACACTTTGGAAACGTAAACCAAGTTGTAATTTACCGACACATGACTTTGAATTTATCTACACTTATCCAATAACCAAAATAACTTATAGAAGCTCCAAAATTTTAAATTTTCCAAAATAACATTGACTAATATGTTTGCACAATAATTGCACAGCAAAAGGACCAAATTTATGGTAAAATAGGGTTCAAAGACGAGATCATATATCCTAAATCCTGGTAGGTGTTATAAAACTGAGGGAGGTTTTTGTATATGAGAGTGTCCTTGAGATAAACCTCTCTCAGTTTCAAAAAATTCCTCTCCATATCCTCACAATCTGCGCACAAACATCATAACTAAAACATAAAATGCCAAAACCCGAAAAATAAATTGAGGTGCAGAAACTGAAGGAGGTTTTTGTTATTTGGCCCATTCTTGGAAAAAAAACCTCTTTCAGGGTTTCGAAATTCGTTTCCATCTATTCATAAAACACTTTTAAAATGATGACAAAAATAGACAATTTTGTTGCAAATTCGTAGTAGAGTGTGGCAGACCTCCATGGTTGATATGGTTGCAGAACTTTCTTGGAAAAACAGAGCAAACGGGTATGTTTAGAATGATAGCGTGACAGTGTAGAACCCTTGAAGTAGTTTTTCAATGCTCGAAAACCTTCAAGATAGTTGACTCCAACTTTCTCAACGGATGAGCTGCGACCACGTACCTTGAGCTTAAACCTCCTCCTTTGACTATCTATAGCCTTCTTTGAAGCCTCAAACTAGTTCAAAGCTTGAATTTCACTTTGGATAAAGGAGAAATGAGGGATGGATTGAAGAAATTTTTAATTTTATGCCACCATAAGCCCTCTCATGTCATGATAATGAAATTTGAAATCATGGAGGTATGAGAAGTATAAACCACTAACAAACCCATGACATGACCTCTTGAACTCTAGTAATGACCCCTCATCAACTATTAGACCTTTACAAATTCGAATTAGGGCTAAAATACCTAGTAATGACCCCTCATCATCTTTCATTCATTTCATTCATTTCTATCTTTCAGAATTGTCCTGATGATGGACCCCCTTTGGGGTTTGAAACGTCGACAGACTGAACTGGAAACTGTGGATAATCCGGAACATGAAGCTGCTAAAATACCCATTTATGACATGAATATTTACAATGAGCTTAACTCATATGACTCTTTATACAATCAACCTTTATATTATGACATTTAGTGGTTCATAGGCTAGACTTTCCAAAGTAACCCCCAAAATGAAATAGTAACATAGGCATATTGATTCCTATATTATAGGACCCTAACATTGGCTCCAATGGGGATGGAAGCCTCCTAGTGAGGTGCCAAAAAAATTGCAGACTAGTAGCCTAACTATTGGGCAATGGAGTCAAACACAAAATACTAAAACTCAACTCACAGATTGATTTGATCTTTACCTTACATATGGCAGCAGGTCACAAGAACCTTAGGGCCTTCTCCTCGGGCTTCAAATTTTGATGATTTCCACCCACACTTGCAATACTGAAAAATAATACCAAACTACCAAGACAAACTGTTGGAAATTCACACTGTTGAAAAAGATGCTAAGAGGGCTGAGCTTATTCACACACCTACTCACTCTAATTGATCCACAAGTTGCTTGATCAAGTGAAGTCAAACATCTAGTGCAACCATGAAAGCAAATGGCTGGATGACCGAACTTTACTTTCATCTTTCTCAAATATAAAGAAAATGTTTACAATTAGCGACTCAAAATTCAACTGAAATTGATAACCAAAATCCATAAATACAAGAACTTCCGTCTTCCTTGATGATTGCAACAAATTGGAAAAATGTTCTTGGAGATCATGAAGTCCTTCATTCAGTCGATCCTTCCCAAATTGCAATGCAATAATTTGTTCTTTCATATCATCCAGATTAGAGACAAGGTTTGTATGTTCTTTCAAATCATCATTTGAGGTAGCCACATCTTGAATAACAAAAATGTCAACATCCACAGGGTCTAGAACAACCTTCTCTTCTTCATTTGCTTGCAACTTGGGTAATTATTTTCGTAAGTTTTTTCATGAGATGAAAACTGAGAAAATGAATGACATGAAGAACCAATTTATCTACTATCCTTATCTCATTCTTGGGCATTTGAGAATGCTGAATATGTTCATCAAGCTCAAGAGAACAAACTTGTTGTATTACTTCATCAATCTCAAGAGAATGAATACAAACTACATCAAATTCTTGATTAGTTTCATCTTCAACTAATGAAAAAATTATGGCCTATGGGGAATCCACCTAAATATTATGGCATTTGTCCTCATCATTTACCATTTCCTTTTGTTGTTTAAAATAATTCTCATACTTTTGATCACAAAAAGGCTGACAAGATTGCTGCAAAATTTCATCAACTTCAGAAGATGGAACATGTTTGCCATCATTAAAATTTTGCTCGGTTTCATTTTCATCCAAGAGAGAGGCTACCATTTCTTCTTGGTGATGAAAAGGATTGTCATGAAGGACCTCTAAAATTTCCTCATCCATGAACTCGCTATCTTCATACATGCTTTCCAAAATTTCAATGAAACTCTCAAAATGTCCACATAAATTTTGAACCAGCAATAAAGATGGATAAGATTCTTTAAAGTTTTCAAAGTATATTGTATGAAATTTCTTTAAACAACATAAACTAGTAGCTGGTAATTGTTCATACCATGACCTTTCCTTTCCTTCTAGAGTAGCCATGAACATCTTCATGAGACAATCTCCATGCCATTCAACTTTAAGCCTCCATGAATGCATATGAAATTTGATAAGATGTAAAGCAACTTCATCACCATTATCATCTTTGAACTTTGACAAATGTGATTTCCAATCTATACAAGGCATACGATTTGGAAAGCCAGGTACATGAGCACGATTCATAGGCGCATACCTCATAGTTCAATTCATCTTTGGCTAATATAGTTGCTAGTAAAATTTTGATTTCTAGATCCTACTACTAGTGGAGTCTTTCGATCAAGTTGAAAACTGATTGGAGTTGCCAAGTGAATGGTTCAGCCTTCATATGTCTGACTATTGTCCACCATCAACAACTAGATCTGAAACTTTGATGATATTTCCCAGAGAATATGGAACCTTTCGATCCTAGACAATGGCGCCAATATGTTAGCACTTTGTAATTAACCTGTAGGTTGAAAAAATGATCACAGAGGTAACCAAAAACTAGTTTTAGGCTAATATATAGCCCTCTTAGCCTTGGATAGGGCTCTCTCACTCAAAATTCTCAATAAATGAATGGGTTTACTCCAAAATATCTTATGCTACTTATGCTAATCAATGAAATAAGTTGACTTGATTGAGTTGTAAGTAAGTGTGGGAAATTACATCCATTAGTCATGGAGTCACCTTAGTAATAGTCTTCAGTGAAAAAAGGGAAAGGATGGTTATATCTAAACAAGGGAAATATATACAACATTTTGATATCTTGATCTAAATTCGTTGTAGAGTAGGGTGAAGAAGGACTTAGAAGAAAAACATAAACTGCTTGGTTACCAAGATGCAGAGCACAACCATGTGAATTCTAAATCAATTACTAATTAAACCAAACATGATATATGTGTAAAATAAGATGGAAAAATAGGAAAAAAAGTTCAAAACATGAGGAAACACATTACCACAGAGAATGTCACATGAATCCTTGCTAATCAAACCAACATTCCTTGTATTTCACTGAAAAATATGATAAAGAGTACAAAAAGGAGTATTTTCTCCACACATTGACCAATAGAGCCATTTTCCATGTTTTTACATCATTACATACAATGAGGAATTCAGATTACCACTCTATATGATCGAATTCACTTCACAAAATTCAAATGGTCTAGATGCGATGCATCTCTACTTGCTATGCAAAAAAAAATAGAAACTGCTATATCAAGACTAAAACTTATACACTTTGGAAACATCAACCAAGTTGTAACTTACCGACACATGACTTTGAACTTATCTACACTTATCCAATAACCAAAATGACTTCTAGAAACTTTAAATTTTGAAATTTTCCAAAATAACATTAACTAATATGTTTGCACAGCGGTTGTGCAATAGAGGGACTGAATTTATGGAAACATAGGGTTCAAAGATGAGCTCATATATCCTGCATCCTGATAGGTGTTATAAAATTGAGGGAGGTTTTTGTATATGAGAGTGTCTGGAGAGAAACCTCTCTTACTTTTCCAAAAATTCCTCTCCATCTCCTCATAATCTTCACCCAAACATCATAACTAAAACATGAAATGCCAAAACCTGAAAAATAGACTGTAAAGATGCATTTGACTCTTCCAATATATGACACCTATAAAAAACTAAAGGAGTTTTTTGTTCTTTGGCGTGTTATTGGAAAAAACCTCCTTCAAGTTTTTGAAATTCATTTCCATTTGTTCAGAAAACACTTTTGAAAATTATGACAAAAACAGTCAATTTTGCTACAAATTTGTAGCAGAGTGTGGCAGACCTCCATGGTTGATATGGTTGGATAATTTTCCTGGAAAAATAGATCAAATGGGTATGTTTGGAATGGAAGTGTGATGGTGTAGAATCCTTGAAGTAATTTTTTCAATGCTTGTAGACCTTCAATATAGTTGACTCCAACTTCCGCAATAGATGAGCAGTGACCACGTACCTTCTTTGAAACCTCAGACTAGTTCAGAGCTTGAATTTCACTTTGGATGAAGGAGAAATGAGGGATGGCTTGAAGAACTTTTGAACTTTATTCCACCACAAGCCCTTTCATGTCATGATAATGAAATTTGAAATCATGGAGGTATGAGAAGTATAAACCACTAACAAACCCATGACATGACCCCTTCAACTCTAATAATGACCCCTCATGGACTATTACACCTTCAAAAATTAGAATTAGGGCTAAAAGACCCCTTTATGTCATGAATATTTACAATGAGCTTAACTCATATAACTCTGTATACAATGAGCCTTTAGACTATCACATTTAGTATCTCATAGGCTAGACTTTACAAAGTAACCCCTGAAATGAAATAGTAAGATATGCATTTTTATTCCTAGATTATAGGACCCTAACATTGGCTCCAATGGGGATAAAAGTCTCTTAGTGAGGTGCCAAGAACAATGAAGACTAGTAGCTTAACCATTGGGCAATGGAGTCAAACAGAAAAATACTAAAACAAAACTGACTGAATGAATTGACCTTTACCTTACATATGGAAGCAAATCACCAAAACCTTAGGGTCTTCTCCTCGTGATTCAAATTCTGATGATTTCCACCCACACCTGCAGTACTGAAAGAAATACCAAACTACGAAGACAAAGTGCTGGAAATTCACACTTCTGAAAGAGATGCTCAGAGGGCTGAGCTTATTCACACACCTACTCACTCTAATTGATCCACAAGTTGCTTGATCAAGTGAAGTCAAACATCCAGTGCAACCATGAAAGCAAATGGCTTGTTGACTAGACTTTCCTTTCATCTTTCTCAAATATAAAGAAAATGTTTACAATAAGTGACTCAAAATTCAAGTGAAACTAAATACAAGAACATCTATCTTCCTTGATGATTACAACAAATTGGCAAAAGGGTCTTGGAGATCATGAATTCCTTCATTTGGTTGATTCTTCTGTTTGGTCAATTTAGTATGTCCTAAATTTCTATTTAAAATGTCAATCCGGGAGTCGTAAACTGATGAAGTGAAGTGCACTGTATGTGCAAGATAACCTTTTCCTTAGTCTTTTGTCGTTTTTGAGTTTTTAGTTTGTTTTTGGGTTTATCTTCTATGGATTCCCTAGTATGAAATGGCGAAATTAAAAATGAAGTGTGGATGGTGATTTCTATAACGATTTTTCAAACTTAAAAGTTCTCAGAAAGAAAGTTTCCAAACTGACCGTAATGAAATCAATTCTCAAAAAGAAGTAAATGCACCAAAACAATGAACTAGTGACAATGGCCCAGTATCCTTACTGCTGTATGAAAAAGAAAATAAAATCTGAACTTAAAGCAACTCAAAGACTGAAAGAAAAGCAAACTAAATCACACTACTTCAACCCATACTCTGACCCTTCACCTTTCGACTCAGTCCGGCTATAGGAAGTAATCATAAACAAGCTGAGTATTATGATATCTAAATTGCAGGAAATTAAATTGCATAAAAGGAAACTAAGATTTAACTACTCATTCATATTTCAACTCTTGAAAATGACATAAGTAATTCAATCTCTAACTTGCAGGAAAGCAAATTAGATCACACTAGTTCAAGTAATATTCTGATTCCTTACTAATTGAGTCACTTGGCTATAGAAAGGAAATCATAAACAGGTAAGTAATATGATGTCTAAATGGAAAAAAATTAATTAAGCAAAAAAAAACTTGAAAGAAATGACAATGTTGGAATTAAACTTAATAAATGAAAATCAGCAGAAAGGACAAGATGATCTTATGTGAGTAGCTATCAAAAATATGTAAATTTGCCGAAGCTACCTACAACAACCTGTAAAAGAAACACTGATCAACTTAACAGTTATGAAGAAAACATGAAATATGGACAGTGATGAACATCATAACAACATAAAATATATACAAGTAATGACTACAGAAAACAGTAAACAAAGCAAGTAAGAAACTATACAAGCTTTGGTGTATAGGGGCCCTTTTTCAGCTCAGCCAACCAACTACTTAATCACAAATTGGATTCAGGAATGTTGTCTTCTCATATATTGAATTGCAGAAATAAAGCAAAGGAAAGTATAGTACAGTGGGCTGAAACAACAGTCAAAATTACAACTTAAAGACTAATTATCCAGTGTATATCAATGCGTTATTTATAAGTGAAAATGCTAGTAACTAATTCCTAGATTTGGTGCTGCCAAGAGACACGTAAATCTCCACGGCCTGAGATTTAGCGTGATGGTCATTATGGCAGTTGAATCCATGGAGTGGTGGCTGCTTGATTCGGTTCACAGGCTGGTCGACAATTGTGTCAGTACCTCCAGAAATGAAGGATTGTGCCACACAATCCTTCATGTGGCCAAAATAGAGCCGTGCCACCACAAAATTCCTCATTTGACCCTTCCTTTGACCGTCGTTGACCATGACCGTTTATGAGTGATTTGGCTGATCTGAGAGGACACACTCCATGTACATGTCACCTGCATCTTGCCCATGTGGCCGGTTTCTCCATTCGACACCTGTAGCATAGCTTTTGACAAAATGGTTGCGGAAACTCTAGCTGGTTGCGGAAAGTGACAAGTTTCTGTAGCTGTTTGAACAAAAGAAATCTAACCAAACAACAGTCAGAAACATAGTTAGGAAACCATTTCATAAGCTCTTTTTAGCCTAATATGCAATGATTTGACAGTTGGGTAGATGAAGTAAATGGAAAAAGAAGGCTAAAAGGGTATATAGGGAAGTGCAGGTTTGGGACTCAACAGTGTGCCTTCACTTACTTGGACTCTTTCAGTCCTTTTTGCCATGTTCTACAATCTCTTCTTCCTGCGTGTTTGTGTCATTTTTCCACCCACCGTTTTGGCCTCAGCAACTTGGCCTTTCTCTCATTTCTCTTTCTATCCTTGCTTTGATGGTTTTCCCGAGGTTTCCTGACCCTTGGCTTTCTTTTCTTCCTCAATGTGCTCCTTATCCTTGCTGCTGGAGGAAGTGAGTTCCTCGGCCAAAATTCGGATGTCATCATCCTTAGACATATTTCGAAAAATCTCCTAGGAGACAGAGACAGTGTAGGTATGGAGTGCATCTTCTACTAGGAGCTTGATAAGCCCATGATGGGCCAGCTGGTCTGGTGTCCCCTCCCTTAGCTTTGTGGCACACTCAATCAAGGATTGCAAGAGGAAGTAGGGGATGCTCAACTTCTGTTTTGTGGGAAAATCCATTTTGTGCTTGGGTTCAGTTAGCAAACGGAAGTGATAACCATATACAACACTGAACCACCCCTCACAGGTGATATATTTCATACTTTGAAGGCTGACTTCACTCCAAAAAGGCTGTAGGCTGGTTCTCCAGACCCCATTCTTATCCTCTGAAAATTGTTCCTTTGGTAAGAAGAATTCCTTTTTAGCTTTTTGGCCCAATTTCCTCTCCTCTTTATCCCAGGGTACCCCCATTGGTAGATCAATGACTCTGCTAATGAGTTGTGGCGTGAGCTTTAGGGTCAACCCTTTGAAGTTGACAGTGGCTAGTGTCTTCGATTTAGGCTTCAAGGACCTTAGGAATTCCTCTATTATTTCATCATCGTGACCTTGAATTTTGTCACAGAAGGTCATCCAGTTTGCACGGGAAAATAAGTTTACCACCTCAGGAGTTTCTCACAGTTTCTGAGAATCTGAGGGTTCCTTTCTGATAAACCCTCCTGGCATGGTGAAAAATACTCTGTTTTGGCTTGCGCTTTGAGAAGAAAGGGAATTCTATGTGTGTTTCCTCCTCATAACGTTGAAAACAATATCTCCAGGCCACTTCGTATCAATTCCCTAGTTTTAAAACTCGACTGCCCGTGTGCAGAAGGACGACTCGGGTTTCCCTAAACAGAGTGCAAAGCTAAATTTCTAGCATACACATAATCATGTAAAACTCACATTATTTTCTCCCACCAGTTAGCCTTGACAGTGTTTCAACTTCTCTACAGGAGGAATTTTCTTCAGGACCCGTGGAGAAAATCTTGGACACAAACCAACGAAGAAAATTTAATGCAACCACAAGTAAACTGCTATTTTTGGATTCACAGATAGACTTGCTTTTAATTTTTTCCTACCCTAGCACATCGAATTCACCACCTTTTGAAATATCATGCATGGGAATGGTGTGTTCGGGCCTACCTCTCTGAGAATTGCCAACCTCGACGTAGACAGTCCAGGTTTCTTTGTTATGTCGGGTTTCTTGTAGCGCTCCTTCCTGTAGAATTTTTTTCTGGCTTCTGGAGGACGTGACAGTGGTTTTGGACAAGTCTGAGACGCGGAAGGATGTTGGAACAGGTCGAGAAGCTCGGGTTAACGAACTGCAGAGGAGGAGGACGCATACTCTACTGCAAAAACAGTTTCAAGTGCGAATGACAACGGTTCACCATGAGTTATTCGACTGGGCAATTTGAACTACTGTGCAATTCATGGCACGGGGGTGAGCTGTCTAGGCCGATCCGTTAGCCAACGTCACAGCCATCATTCTTCGGCATGTCTCCGACTGCCAAATCCTTCCTTCTTCCATTCATCGCCACCATTTATGTCACACTATCGATTCTCCCCGACTGGACACTTCCCACGTGTCAACTTCCCGTCTCTTTGGCATAATCGAGCTCGTTCTTATCCCACGAGGCCATCCAATTGGCTGTGGGTGGCCATTTGACTGGCCACCAAACTTGTTCAATCCGCCCATTTCACAGTCATGCAAAGTTTAGAGTATAGTTCATGCAATTTGATGAATAAGGTTAGACACTTACCTCTATGGTTGTGGACATGTTTTACAGGCTTCGGGACGTGAAATGCTGGATTTGCTTGTTGCTGCTTCGTGCACGGGTGTTGGAGCTCCTTTTTCATTGTTTGATTCTGGATACAAGACTTCGGGACCCGGCCCTCTGGTGGTAAATGTTGCATGCACTGGCTTCATTTGATTTGAGCTGCAGGTGTCTCCATAGTATGTGCTCCAGCCAGATCAGCTGCTACAGGATTCCTGTAGGACATTCTGTAGCCGCTTCTCCTCCTAGGATGCATGTTGAAATGACCAAGGTTGCGTTCATGGATGAAGGGTCCTGATGGAGCCTTGACAGGTAAAGTGTCTGAGGCTCTGCATGCTTGATTTGTCACATGAAAAAAACAAATTTTAATATGAGGAAACATAACTCTTGTATGACTGTGCAAGAATATTCAACTAGATTATTGCAATGATGGTGGAAGGAGATGAAACAAGTGGATTATGGAAGAAAAGAGTGGTTGCATGCCTCATCAACAGATTTCAAGCTTCAAATCCCTCTCTATAATCGATCCTAGCCTGCCCAAATGCTCTACAGGATGTTTCATGTAGAAATGCAGAACTTCCTGTAGAAAGTCTTGAAACTTCCTGTAGAAGGTTGAACCTCAACCAAATTGTGTCTGAATCCTGAAACAATGAGTGTCCATGGAGGGCGTGTATATGAGGATGCCTAGTAACTTGGTACAGAACACTATCCTTGTTTCGGGAGGCCTCTTTTCTGCACTGTATTCTTGTAACCTGCAATAATTCTTCAGGGATTAAACTTGCTTCTTTCTTTTTTCTTTGTTTCTTTCTTCTTTTTCTTTTTATTTTTCTTTTTTTTTGAGAGAGAGAGATAGACAGCAAGGGCGCCTCCATGAGGTTTTCACCCTTATTATCTACCTTGGGTGCCTCAGAGAGGTTTTCACCCAAGGGTCTTTTTATTCAAATTCTTTATTTTCCGAGAGACAACAGGGGCGCCTCCATGAGGTTTTCACCCTTGCTGCCTGCCTTGAGCGCCTCAGAGAGGTTTTTGTCCAGGGATCTTTTTATTTTTTTTATTTTTTTATTTTTATTTTTTAATGATCAAGGTGTGGTTGGAACAGAGGCAGAACCCTTCTCTATTAACAGCACTGATTTTTCCACAGTTTCAATGAACTCCTCCCTCAAAAGGGGTTTTCTGTAGATCTTCAGTCGATGCCCATTGATGAGCATGGGGATGGCTTCTTCGTCAATGGTCCAGATAAGGCTGGAACCATTTTCATTTCACTTCTCCACTGTATATGGTCCTAGCCATCTTGTCCTCAGCTTCCCTTTGAAATCCTTATGTCTGGAGTCATACAGCAGCGCCCAATCTCCTAGCTGGAATTGTTTTTCATTAAGGTGTCGGTCATGCGATATCTTCCTCTGAAGTTGAACCACTTTCGAGTGGAGGAGGGCCTCCATTCGGTGTTCATCTAACCCATTCAACTGCAATAACCTTTCACGTTGAGAATGGTTGAGATCTAGGTCCAGCTGAGCTACCATCCTCAATGTGTCGTACTTGAACTCTACTGATAGCAGAGCTCTCTTCCCGTAGACCAGCTCATAAGGTGTGAAACTGGTTGTGGTCTTCCAAGTGGTGTTGTAGGCCCAAGTGGCCTCAACTAGGCGATCTGCTCAATCCTTTCTGCTGCTGGTCACCACCTTAGTCAAAATCCCTTCTAATGCTCTATTAGTGACTTCCACCTACCCATTTGCTTGAGGATGATATGGGGTGGAAGTCCTATGCTTGATCTTGTGATGAGCGAGCAATTCTTCAATTAAGTTGGACATGAACTGGCTTCCTTGATCGGTGACTAACTCTCTTGGGTAGCGAAATTCGTAGAAGATATTTTCTCTTAAAAATTCAGCCACCTTTTCTTCTGTCGCTGCTTTGATTGCCTTGGTTTCTGCCCACTTTGTCAGGTAGTCGGTGCACACAATGATGTAAGACATTTGCCTCAAAGGATGGTTGATAGGACCCACAAAATCCATGCCCCACTTCTCAAATGGATGGAGGGTCACTTGAGGTTAGAGAGGCATTTCATCCCTTGGAGTCAGTTTCCCCATCCTATGGCATCGGTCACATTCACTGATGTATCTTTTGACATCTTGATGAAGAGTGGGCCAATAGTAGCCTGCCTGTAGAATTTTGAAGGCAATCCTCTTTACTGCAAAATGGCCTCCACAGGGTCCATCGTGACAGGTTAGGAGGATGTCAAAGACTTCCTCCTCCCTAACACAACGCCTCAAGATCTGATCGGGGCCAAGTTTGAACAAGTTTCCCCCGATCCAAGTGAATGGGGCACCCTTAAACATGATTCTGCTCTTCTCCTTTGAGGATAGATGCGAAGGGAACTATGCTGAGACCAAGTAGTTTGCTATATCAGCAAACCACGGAGAGAGTACTGAGATAACAAACAGATGTTCATCTGGCATTTGGTCATCCACTGTTCCTTCTTCACCTGCAGGAAAATCCAATCTAGACAAGAAGTCAGCAACAACATTTTCTTTACCTGGTTTGTCAACGATAGTCAAATCAAACTGCTGCAAAAAAAGTATCCATATAATGATACAAGCATTTACATCAGGCTTATTCATTAAATATCTAATTGTAGCATGATCAGTATGTACAAATGTTTGATAGCTAGTGATGTAGTGTCGGAACTTGTTCAGGGAATGGACCACGGACAAGAGCTCTTTCTCAGTTACAGTATAGTTCATTTCTGCCTTGGACAAGTTTTTGCTGACAAAGTATATGGCATATGGAAGTTTCTCCTCAACTTGTCCTAAGGCTGCCCCTATGGATTTGTTCGAGGCAACAGTGTGGATGTGGAAAGGTAGGGCCCAGTTTGGGCCTCTCAAAATTGGGGCGGACACTAACTTATCTTTCAACTCATTTAGAGCCCCTTGACAGTCGTTAGTCCATTTAAACTCGACATCTTTTCCTAAGAGGCCAAACAATGGCGAGACTAGCTTACTGAAATCTTTAATGAATCTTCTATAATATCCCACTAAGCCTAGGAAACTCAGAACATCTCTTACCTTCTGAGGAGGTGGAACCTTTTTGATGATAGAAATTTTGTTAGGATCCACCTGTAATCCTTGACGAGAAATGGTATGACCTAACACGGTCCCTTCAGTAATTAGGAATTCACATTTTTCAGGATTGAGGGACATGATCATCTCAATGCATTTGCTTAAAAATTTTCCCAGGTTGGACAAGGCTTCTTGGAAGCTAGAACCATAAGGAGTAAAGTCATCCATATAGATTTCCACCAAATCATGAACTAGCTCGGCAAAAATGCTCAATAAAGTTCTCTGGAAAGTGACAGGAGCATTACACAACCCAAAGGGAAGGACTCGGTAGGCAAAGGTACCCCATGGACAAGTGAAGTTGGTCTTATCATGGTCCTCCGGGCTGATTTAGATCTGATTATATCCGCTAAACCCATCTAGGAAAGAGAAAAACTTCTTTCCTGCCAGTCCATCCAACACTTGATCTATGAAAGGCAAAGGAAAGTGGTCTTTCTTGGTGGCTTTGTTCAGTTCTCTATAGTCTACACAGATTCTCCACTTCCCATTTTTCTTGGGTACCAACACCAGAGGGGAAACCCATTTGCTGTCGGAGATGGGGTAGATGAATCCTGCATCCAACAATTTTTGCAATTCTTCTTTAACAATGTCCTTAAGGACTGGATTCATTTTCCTCTGAGGTTGCCTAACTGGTTTACAGTCCTCTTTAATGTAAATATGATGGGTACAGACTGAAGGATGGATTCCTTTCATTTCCTTATAGCTCCAGGCAAAAGCCTCCAAATGGCGGTTCAAGAGGCTACATAGCTCTTTTTCCTGAGAGAGAGAGAGAGAGGAGCTGATCTTTAAAGTTCTTTCAGGGCCAAACTCCACATTATTAACTCTGGGAGAGGTCAGATCAGTCGCACAGAGGTCCACTAAAGCACTGGCTTGGGTATCTTCCACCAACTCTTCTAAGGACAGTGCACCGAGAGGAGGATTTTGGATTAAGTTATCAATAAAATCATCCTCGGTTTGAGGAACTCCCCTGGTGGCCTCCACTGTGCATAATAGTGTAGAGTAGACGTCATCCTCATCTGCTTCTTCCAACCAGAGGGGTAAGTCATGTTCCAACAGAGGTTGGGTAGGAGGGTATAGGACCAGTTGTTTGGACATAAGCCCATTTTTTATGGTCATGCTTCCTGCTCGACAGTTGATGTAAGCATCCGCAGTAGCTAGCCAAGGCCTTTCCAAAATGAGGGGATATCCAGTGAGTTTTTCCTTTGGCTGAAGGACCAAGAAGTCTGCAGGGTACTCGCAAGAGTCAACAGAGACCAAGACATCTTCCACAATCCCTTCGAGAGTCATGGTGGAGCGGTCTGCCAACTACAGTATTGTCGAGCTCTTCCTTGAGGAACTCTGAAGGTTGAGTTTAAGCATGGTTACCCTGGTCATCACATTAATGGCAGCCCCTAGATCAATCAAGGTGTGGGGGATGATGGTGCCATTGATGTGAACATCAACTACAGGACTCCCAGGGTCCAAATACTTTGGACAGATTACTTGCCCGATGTGAACATCAACTACAGGACTCCCAGGGTCCAAATACTTTGGACAGATTACTTGCCCCAACATAAGGTCTGACAGTTGTCCTATGACATTGATAGTTGAGGCATCTCTCTTTTGCCTACCTGGGTTCCTGAAACACTTATCCTTAATCAATTTGTTGTATATCGGTACATCTTTTATGGCCTAGAGAAGTGGTATTTTCACACACAACTGCTTGAGTTCTCCGAAAAGCTCAGTCTCCTCTGGGTTGGGTTGTGTGGTTACTGTGAGTTTCTCAGGAAAGGGTGGAATGGATTTGGGTTCACTTTCCTGTTTCTCTTCCTCCTCCTCTAGGGGAGGAAGTTGGCACTCTGGAAGGACCTTCCTAGATCACAAGTTTATCTCCTAGATCTCCACAGCATAGGTAGGACTTGTTGTCTCCCCAGTATATACTTGTTGGGCCTGTCTATTGTTGGGGTTCGAGTTCGGTTGAGCTGGCATCTGGGGTTTTCTTGGAGAAGCAGGACGTAATGGTTGTGGTTGAGTTGGTGGTGGAGGCAAAATGGTGGGAGGAGGGTTGTATTGAGGCCTCCACCCCGATTGAGGTGCATTCCACTGAGGTTGTGGCTGGGCATGTGAGTGAAATGAATGAGAAGTAGGTTGAGTATGGTATGGAGATGGATAAGACCATGGAGGAGGTGCAGACCAGGAAGGATGAGCAGGGGGGCACCAAGAAGGTATATGAGTGGATTGGTTGGGGTTATAATA
>APFE030809250.1:0-10556 GCA_000404065.3 Pinus taeda
TGTGTTCACAAGATACATCAGTGAACCCACTAGCTTCTGATAAATGGTATCATCCACCTCTTCAATTGAAGTGGCATCCTCCTTCCTCGAGTGGGTCGCTAGAGGTGTCTCCATGGATTTGCAACTCTACATGTGGAATATTTGTAGTATCTCATTTTCATACTTTCCTTGAGACACAAACAGTTCCCCATCGCCCTGCCATACTTCCAACCCGAGGAAGTAGCGCATGAGACCCATGTCCTTTATTTCAAATTCCCTTGCAAGGTCTTCCTTGCAAGATCTAATCAGTTTTTCATCACCAGTTAAAATCAAATCATCAACATATAAGACAATAATAAGCAATTTACCTTCTACCAAGGTATGATATAGGTTCACATTTGCTTCACTTTTGGTGAAGTCCAAACCGGTGAGATAACTGTCGATATTGGTGTACCAAACACGAGGTTTTTGTTTGAGACCGTAGAATGCTCGCTTGAGTCTGTACAGATGAGACTCTCAATCAAATGTCTCAAAACCTTCTAGTTTCTTAATGTACACCTCCTCCTCAATAACCCCATTGAGGAATTCTTTTTTACATCCATCTAGTGGATCTTCCACCCCATCTATGTAGCCAGTACAATAATTGATCTAATGGATGAATACCTTGCTCTAGGAGGAAACGTTTCCTAATTGTTTATTCCCTCAACTTAAGAGAATACTTTGGCCACAAATTTTGCTTTATACTTCTATATTCTTCCATCTACAACATGATTTACTTTGAAGACCCATCTCAAACCCACAATTGATTTATCTTCCATTCTTGGGACCACTTCCTAAACAATGTTCTTTACAATGGATTCATATTCCTCGACCATTACATTAACCCATACAGGTTGCTTTATTGCTTCCTTGAAAGAGGATGGCTCAATTTCTACAACCTCGGTCATTAGAGCCATGTAGCTAGTGTACATCTCAAGTGATCTCCTTTGCATCAACAAATTTGAAGGAACTCTCACATTCTCCCTTGCATCCTGCACAAGTCTATCAACTTCCTTGGTTATTTTTCTACCTTATATGGATGGTTTTGCTTGAGTGGGTGTCTCCACTTTGCTCCTCACTTTGTGGCTACTCCACAACTTCCTAAGGCTCCTCCTTTGGAGCTAAAAGCTCCTCTTCTAGTGGGATCTGAAGCTCCCTTCAAGAAAGCACCACATTTCTTTATCGTCATCAAACTTTACATCCCTTCACACAACTGTAATTTTAAGGGATGACAAATACACAAGGTAGTTGTGAGGATTTTATATGTAACCCAAAAATACTCTGAACTCTGTTGTTGGTTCAAGATTCTTCCTCGAATATTTGGAGACATGGGAGTAAACAACGACTCCAAAAATCTTGAAGTGTGACACATCTATCTTTATCCCTGAGAAAGCTTCCTTTGGTGTGATCATACCAAGAATCCAATGAGGAATCTGGTTTTGCAAGTAGATTGTTGTGTTACATGCCTATGGTCACTAATGCAGTTGTAGGCCTTCGTCATGTAGCATAGCTCTCACAACTCCAACAATGTTGTGGTTTTTCTCTCAACTAACCCATTTTTATGCAGGTTGTGGGGTGTTGTCAACTGTCTTTGAATGCCCTCTTTCACACAAACATCCTTGAAGTCATTCGATACATACTCACCTCCATTTTCACTCCTGAGAATCTTCACCTTCTTGTTGGTTTCTTTCTAAACCAATGCCCTGAATTCTATGAACATTGAGAATGTCTCTTCTTTCTTCCATGTGAAGAAGATCCAACACTTCCTTGAGAAATCATCAACAAATATAACATGGTACTTATGTCTAGCATTCGAGGTGGTTGAGAAAGGTCCACAGACAACAAAGTGGACACTTTTCAAGACTGCATGTGCTTTTCTTTCTCGATCATGGAATGTGGATTTCACATACTTCCCCAAGGTACATCCCTTGCATACATCATGTTGCTCAAGGGCTCCTTTAGGAAGGTCTGTGGTTATTTGTTTCATAATCTTCAAGGTGTCATGATGCAAATGTCTAAGTCTTTTATGCCAAAGTTCATTGACATCGCAACTCTGCACTTTCTTTGCCTTACTAATTAATGCAACACAATATTCCACATCCAACTTGTATAGGTTCTTCACATGAACCTTGATTTGGTTCACCTACCCAGTGGCTATGTGTCTCAGGAATGCTTTCCCTTTGCTGAAGATCACATCATAAACATGGTCTTCCAAAACTTCTACAAATATGAGATTCTTCTTCAAGCCTAGAACAAACATGACATCCTTGAGTTTGAGAGGGGATCCTGACTCCCTCTAAAATGTGATTGTACCAATTTCAGTCACATTGTACCTTTCATCGTTCCCCATCTTAATATGAATATGGAGATATTTCTCCTCTAGGTCACTTAAAAATTCTCAACACATTGTCATGTCGAACGAGGCACTACAATCCAAGTACCACACGCTCCCCATCACTATGCTACCCATGCATGTGATAAGGGTGAAGTCAAGCTCGAACTTTGAAGCCAAGGCTTAACCTATTGCTCCTCCTAAGGTTTTTATTGCTTGAATTTTTGTATGGACACTTAGTGGCATAGTGCCCAAATTCATGACAATTGAAGAATTTTATTTTGGACAAGTCTTTCTTCTTGCCCCCATGGCTGGATTCTGGTTTGGTTTGAGATTTATTCCCTTTTCCCTTCTTTCCATTTCCATCCAATGAAATTTTTTCTTCATCCTCGCTCTTGGATGAGGTTCCATCTCTGGTATTCCACCTTATCTTCTCTTGTACCAAATAATACCATAAGTGTTCCCAATTCTATAATTTCTCCTTCTCGTTCACCAAGCCCTCATAGCTATGACATCTTTTGGGAAGGCCTAGAAGAGCTAGGCTTACCAAGTCATCCTTTGCATCATTAAGACCAACCCCACCAAGTTCATCAAAAACTTGTGTAAATATGGTAAGATACTACGAGATAGTGTCATTCTTATGCATAATGATATTTCAAAGTTTATCCTTGAATGTCGACCTCCTATGGTCACTAATATTCTCGATCAATTATGTCACTAATTTCCACATTGCGAATAGAGTTTATTTACCATGGATATTTGAGAAAATGTGGTCTCATTCTCCCTCCAAGATCATTTTTCTCATCTTGGCTACATCTTTCTTCCATTGGGCTAGGTTATGTGCATTAGGTTCTGCTAGTTTTGGAACATCTTTCTTGATGTATTCTAGAAAGCTATTGTCATCAAGAATTGCCTCCATGCAATGAAACTAGAGTTGCCTTCCAAGGCATGCTCTAGTCTCATCCCACTGAAGGTCATCTTCCCAACTCTGGAGAGATCCTACTACACTGAACTACAAATTTGAACCCTGAGAAACAACTTCAAAATTTCTATTTTGATGTGAATCCTGCTCTAAAACCATGTAAAAATTATGGTGTATAATTGTAACTACTCATGAAATTTTAATCTAAATCACAAGAAACAATCCTACTCTATTGCTCTGCAGAACACAATTTAGAACATCAGTCATAAACATGCAAAGATAAATACCACACACACACACAATATTTTCCCAGGGGAAGGAAATTTGCTAAAAACCCCTTTTTCTCGCTTGTAGTAATAGGATGAATAGAGATGCATTACAATTTCTTGCTCAGACTAAGCACAACTTGTAAGTGAGTAACCTATCTCTCTGCTCACTGAGAATATTTAACCCAGACTTAGTCAATTTATGCCTCTACTTTCACCCCTATTTCCTTGCGCAATTCCTCAGGAAATTAGGTCCCGATTATTTACGAATCTCCCCCAAAATGATTACGCAATTCCCAAGTTTGATCATCTGATTACATGCAACACTTGTGTTATCACCTGGATTGAACCTCAGGCTGAAGGAAGGCAATTCCAGGGTAACCACAAACCACGCTTAGCCAAGTAGCTAGCCCTACTAGGCTAGGAGAGGGCTCTCTCCATAAGGATCTCAGCCAAAATGAATGGATCAAGAAACTGATATTAGTCTATGTATAGTAGCACAGGGTTTTGATTTATTTTGGAGGGTTTTGTTGGATCAGGAGGAGCCAAACAGTTAGGGCAAGGAAATTAGGTCAAAATTGCAGGGTGTTGGATGGGGCAAGGTAGGCACAAGGCTCAACACTGTAGGGTTTTATGGGTGAGGTGATTCAATACAGGTGAGGAGCTAGAAAGAGCATGTAAGCAACATGGATTCTTTCTAAACTGAAGAAAACATAGACTGTGAAATGTCTACCAAAAATAGAGCATAAAAGTTATGGATTCTGCCTCTCAGACTTGTATACATTCACATAAGAGTATGAAATGATGAAGTGGAGTTAACAATACATTCTAACACATGAATACAAAATAAAAACTGAACTAAGCATCATACAACATGGATCCCAAAGAAATAGCTGCAACTTTTCATTAATCTCCTGTTGTAACTGATACAAAATGATATTTTATCAAAGCATAAGCATCCCACTGAGTCCAACCTATACAATGACTAAGGAAAAGCATCATATATACCCCAAAAAAATCATCCTAAGCTCAAGTGGTCGAATCCATGAGAAGAGGATTTGTTTCTAACAAGATATGAATTGCAAACAAGAAAATAGGGTGGTCAAAGTGACTCATCCCTAACCCAAACAAACTGATACATTACACCACATGAACTTGTTTTACCTGATGAATCTACCCTAGTAAGCTCTAGAAGCATCATAATTACATTCAATTGATCAATTACAAGGATAAAATCATGATTTGCCAAGGTGAAAGTGAAAAATGGGACAAAACAGTGAAAAATTGGACGATTGGTCAAACGAGCAGCACGAGTGCTAGGCGCGTAGCGCCAATGTCAGGCGCGCCCTTCAACTTCAACTACACTTTTGGAGGACTTCCCAATGTCCAGATTGGGCTGACAATAGCTTGTTGGAAATCTATGTCTGTCTACTTTCCAGAACAACTTGAATTTTTGAATTTGGATGTCATTTGTCTAGTCAAAAATCAATTCTCCCAACATTGCTCATACTCAATACTCTGTATGAGCATGTTAATGAACAAAGCACACAAACATGGTGATGAGCAGAACAATAGATTTATGATCCATTTCTCTCTCTCCAACTTCTTTTAAAGCCAAAGGTTGTGAGTGTTGTTATTATTCACCATGTATTTATAATCACAACAACAATTGTCATTTAAAGGCCTGTGTGTGAAAACTATAAGGAAATGAGAAAATTTAGAGAAAAGAGAAAATGGTGATGTATTGACAAATCAGAGAAAAATGGGCCTATTGATATTGACTCATAAAAAGGAGAATGGAGACCGAAAAATCTTCTAGATATTGATAGAAATTCAACCATGTAGACACGCAAAGGATCTTAACTCGGAAAAAGGAGAATGGAGACCTAAAAATCTTCCAGATATTGATAGAAATTTAACCATATAGACACGCAAAGGAAATGGATGTATTGATTGATTTGATTTTGGGAAAAAAGAAAGTGTGAAACTGGAAAATGAGCCATTCGACTTTGACACGAGAAATATTCCAGATATCAATGGAAATTTAATAGAAATTTCCATTAAAGAATAGACGTGGAACAAAGAATAGAAGAGGGTAAGAAATTTAATGGTGTAGATGTGGAACAAAGAATATAAGAGGGTAAGAAAAATAAACTTATTGACATGACTTGAGGGTAAACAGAGTATGGAACCGTAAATTGAGAGAAATGACAAAATGCAAAAAGATAAATTGACTGATGGGAAAGGCAACAAAATTGAAATGATTTGAGTTGGAAAATTGTAAAGAAAAGAGAAAATTCAGGGAAAGGGAAAATGACGGTGTATTGACTTGACTCAGCGGGGGCAATAGAGTGAAGAAAGTGGCTGAAGTAATTCATATAAAATTCCAATTCTATCAATCGTCTGAGTTTTGTTCAGTTGATATAAATTCATTCGAACGGTAAAACCAGTGAAAATGTCACATGCAAGAGAAAAAGTGGGGAAATTCTATTTTGATTTTGCATATTTTCTTTTATATAAATTATTTAAATTGTGTGGTTTTAATATTAATTTAAATTTCTTTTAATTGTGGATTTATCAAGAGTTAAGAGAGATTAAATCTCTTTTCATTTTAAAAAGATTTGGACATAGAATTTTTGATATTTCTCGGTGTTTGGTAGATTTAGAATTAAGATGAATTTAAATTGGTTATTTTATAAATATTTACACCACTACAATATCTCTCCATACTTTTTCATTTTAGAGTTAATTTAAAAAAAAAATTATAAAATAAAATTAAGATAAAATATTTTGATTTTGAAATGAGTTATGGTTTTTGGGAAAGTGATATTGATAAGCCCATGGTATTGTAACAAAGCCTATTAAGTTAAGTTAATAATATCCATTTCAAAATGAGGGTGAATATCTATGGTTAAGAACCTTGTTTATTGTAAGTTTATTGTAACTAGCAATTCCCCTAAAGGCGCAAAGGTACACCGAAGGAATATAAGATTTGGGAAGATCATCTCGTGACTCACTCCAATGCAAGCATCATTAATAGTTTCTAAATGGAGCAAGATTGCTTCTCGATAAGAATATGTAGTTGACAGATATCTAAATCTACACAAAGATATTAGAAAGGGGCATACAAATATACGAACAAGACTTCACCTGTTAGATTTTAACAACAGATGAGCATAATTACGCTACTATTACGATTGAAGAAGGCATTTTTGGTAGGGTGCTATTAGGATTGAAGAAGACATTTTCAGTATTCAGAAAGACATCATCGTCAATTCCTTTGATATAGTCCAGAGTTAGAGCAAGAGGAATGGGAACAACATCATAGGTGGAACTCGAGTAGAGTGATCTTCTTCTAGAAGTGGAAAGAGGGACACTCTTCTAGAAAAATAAATCTAATTTAGTTAATCATTTTCTCCTTAAGTTCATTTTTGTGCTAATTTTGAACTACCAGATTGTTAGTATTGTAATATGGGAATTGTGATAATATAAAAGTCCTTATAGAAGAGAAAAAAGAAATTCAAGTGAAATAGGTGGCACATCTTAGTGTGGTGAAATAACTGGGTTATAATGTTTACTTAATCTGGATTGGATCATTATATTTTTTTTCATCCATCTCGATGCATTTGGAGTGGAAGAAAGTGGAGGAATAAGCTCATTGGACCGTTTTTACTGGCGGGACCCAGGTTGGAAAAACGAGCTCTAAAACCTTCTAGGAGCATTTTGAAGCATAAAAGGACATATTTTGGGGGTAAAACTTTATCTCTTTAGCACAACAACATTTCATGTTATTTTACATTCAAATATTTTTCCAACAACACACGAAACCTGTCAATCAGAGTCTGTATGCAAAATTTATGTCACTAAGAAGTTAACCTTCTTGTTTTCACACCTATAGGTCGGGAGGATGTCGTGCCAACCCCCATTATTTGTGGAAAAGGGTCTAGCCACGTGATTATTATATAAAATACTCTAGAAGTGTCTATATTGTAGCTCTACTTAAGATTTGATGCAGTCAAAATTAACCACTAGTAGGCTATCGAGCTGTGTTATAACCAAGTCACTAGGAGGAAGAGACATTCCATTCTTTCGAGAGAATTTTGTTCCATAGTTGAGAAAATATAGTCAGGAGATATAGGAGGTAGAAAACACAGAGAGGAACTGTGCACTTTAGTAGCCCATGGGCCACAAGCATTACTTCTTTGTACATGCAACCATATTTCTAGACAGAGAAAGAGAGCGAAGCCACCTCACCTTCCAGCTAGGTTTTCTCCTGAAAGGGTTTCCTAGAGATCATATCTTGTGTGTGTGTGCTTATTTTTTCATTATATACTTTTCTTCATAATTTTCATTAGCATGCATGCACTAATTACAGTTAAATCTACATATATTAAAGTTTAATAAAGCTATAATAGTGTAGAATCTCATATTTTTAATATAGTAATATCATATTTGTTGTGACAAAATGTCGAGTGGAATATCCACGACAGTTTACGGATCATTAATTGTCTCCTCCTCTAAGAGGGAGCATTCCCTTGCCTTGTCTGTTTAATCTATCTATTATTTGCTAGTTTCATGCACTTTATGGCAGAGCCTCCCATATTTAACTATAAAAATCAACCTCAATCATTATTTCCTAAAGTGTAACTAAAATTTAGAGTTTAGATTTTAGGATATCAAAAAAATTTAGTAAAATTGTGTAATAGTAAACCAAAATTTTTAATTTTATAATTATTCTCCAATTTGAAGCATTTGGAAAAACTCTTTAGGTTTAAGCAAGCTTTCATCAAAACAAACTTAGACTCTACATGGAATAGGCACACGTCCATCCAAACAAATGTAGACTCTACATGGAAAAATGTTCAGAACCCTAAACACTTAACTTTGCATAAGACGATTGATAGATGGATTTTTTGTACTCGGACCACATAACCCCTTCTCAATTGACCTTCGATCAAAGTGATGTTTTTGGCACCCAATTGAAGACTTTCGTTTGACTATCGATCAAAGTGACACGATTGGAACCGTGTGCGTGTTTTGGTCTATATTTTATTCACATAAAATATTAGGATACAATGACATCACCAGATTTGAACTCACAACCTTCTGTATGTTTATTAAAGGTTTATTATTTTATCATACGTTTGTCTCCAACAAAGGTATTTTTCCTTAATTTTGATCCATATCTCAATGTTGGTGACGTGTTATACTTATCTAAATTCCCTATTTAAAGCTTCTATCTTTAGCTTTTGAAATAGAGTAATATTTTCTCAAAGCAACACTAAGGTTGAATAGAGAAGTCACACTTGAATATGGGCATTGAATAAGTATATACAAGTGACTTTGTTGATAGAATTAAGTATACGCCTCTAACTTTTCTCATTGAATAAGTTACGCACCCGTGAATTTATTGATCGATTAAGTATACGCCTCTGACTTGGTCATGAATAAGTTATACACTAGTGGTTCTTGGTCATGAATAAGTTAAATACACTAGTGGTTGTTGATAGATTAAGTATACACGTCTGACTTGGTCATGAATAAGTTATACACTAGTGGTCATGAATAAATTTTCCTTAGATAATTATTTGGTGAATATATCAACAACATGTTCATATGTTCTATAGTACTCAATCTCGATCACTCCATGTTGAACCAAATCCTGAACAAAATGATATTGAATATCTACATGCTTGGTATTCTTATGAAAAACTAGATTCTTGGTCATCTGAATAGCACTTTGATTATTACATATCAACTGAATGGATTACTCTTGTTGCTCATGTATATCCTCTAAAATTCTTCTCAACTAAACTGCTTCATCTGTTGTTGTTGTTTCCACTTTATACTCTGCTTCTACTATGGAGAGCGAAATTGTGGGTTGCTTGTTAGTACTCCAAGCAACTGTTGTTGAACCCACACCAAAAGAATACCCTGAAGTTGATTTCCTTTCATCCATGAATCCAACCCTATCTAAATATGTATAACCAATCAACCTGAAATATTCTATACATCTATATACCAAACCATATCCAATTGTTCCACACAAATATCTTGAAATCCTCTTTGCTACTTTCCAATGCAGTTCGTTGGGTTTTGCCTTAAATATTAATACCATACTAACCGTATAAGAAATATTTGGTTGAGTTTTAGTTAAGTAGATCAAAATTCCAACCAATTGACGATACAAAGTAACATCAATTAAAATGGATTCATCATGTCCATATAATTTCAACCCAACTTCCAAAGGAGTTCTTGTTGGCTTGCACCACAACATTCTGAACCTCTTCGAAATGTCCCAAATATACTTAGCTTGTGACATGAAAATACCATCCTCCTTCTACCAACCTTCAATACCAAAGAAATAATGCAACCCACCAAGATCTGTCATCTCAAACCCATCAATCATATGTGACTTAAAATTTTGAAATAGTTCATCATTGTTCCCTATGTATATTAAATTATCAACATATAAGATAGCTATCAAAATGTCTTGTCCTCACTGAAATATATAGAGTTTTGGATTAGAAAAATTTTAAACTAAGCCACGATCCTAAAAATACTTATCAATTCTAGAATACCATGCCCCTGGTATAAGTCCTTCTTCAACTTATAAACATAATATTCTTTTCCTGGCACTTCAAAACCCTCAAGCTACTCCACGTAAATTTCTTCATCCACATAACCATTTAGAAAAGTTTATTTAACATCCATCTGAAATATTAACCATTTATATTATGTAACTAATGCAAGAACCATCCTGATTGTATCCAATTTTTCCACAGGAGAGTCTCAGTGTGATCAATGTCTTCTTTATGTGCATATCCCATTGTAACTAAGTGAGTCTTATACTTATCAATTGTGCCATCATATTTATACTTGGTTTTATAAATCCACGTAGTGCCAATTAAATATTTTCCCTTTAGTAAATTGACTAAGTCCCATGCATCATTTGTCACCAAGGGATTCAATTTTTCTTCCATATCTTCATTCAATTCCTTATTTCTTGATTCTTCTG
>APFE030809252.1:12014-26064 GCA_000404065.3 Pinus taeda
TAATAATTCTATATAGTTATTTATATAGTTATTAATAATCCTAAATACCCATAATAATTATTAATGTGGTTGATATAAGCCTATCGGCATATATCAACCACATTAGAAAATGTGGTTGATATATATGCTTGATATATGCCTATCGGCATATATCAACCATATTTACCTTGGTAAATATGGTTGTGCTAGTTTTATATAACTATAACCTAGGATTTGCAGATTATCACTGCCAATTATGTGGATAATCATGCTTGGTATGACAGTCACCATCGCTGGATATGCGGATACTTAGCGCGGATACTTGGCTGTTGATAGTGGTCTGATCATTTTAGAGCTGCAAAGCAGAATGGTATTGCATGGATCTATTTAATATTAAAATAAATGTCAGCATACTCAGTAGTGTAGAGAATTTGAAAGGGAGCCCAAGTTGAGAATCTTTTTTTCCTTTGGAACGATGGAGTCTATTTTACTTTCTGGGTAGACTTTAACTCTACCCGTTAGTGTTGGAAAATGTAATTCCTATTTGTCTCATTTGTAATTCTTGCTATGTAAATGAGTCTATTTTTATTAGTTAGGAGTTGTTTCCTAGATTAGTTTGTGGTTGAGATATTCTCTCAATCAAGTGTTCGTGTGTTTAAGATATATGTAAGGACCTGCAATCCTTGGCACGAACTCCCAGTTGGTGTGACAGTTTGTTTGGCAAACATGCGACTTGGAAAATATGCAAAGTGGAGCTCAGAATTAAAGTGCGATAGAGTCAAGTGAAAGTGTGCACGAAAGGAGGAGAGCGACCTAGTTTTATAGGTGTGGGAGCATGGATGGATAACCCATGGGCCGACCTATACTTGCGATGCATTAGAACAAAGGCTGACGTATTAGGAGGGTGTTTATGATGGAGTATAGGGCGTTGGCAGGTCGGCTAGATAGTCAAGACCTCACCCAATGCATGCGATGGAGGTTCATTCAAAACAATCACTCAAGAATTCAAGCGAGAGTCTTCAACAAGAGGTGCAAAGATAAGGGTTGCAACAAGGAGAAAGGAACAGATCGTTATGCACCCAAGTCTTGGGCAGGTCACTTAGTGGCACGGTCTTGAACGAAGGCATAGGATGAGGAGTGCCCGTCAGTTGAACAAAGGCACTGAGGCACGGGTGAAGGCGAGGGCACCCAGTTGTACGAAGGTGTGCATGGGTTCTTGGGCAGCTTGGGTGAGCACCCGCCCGTCGTGTGAAGGCAAACGCGGGGGTGTCTTGGTGACTCGGGTGAGGTTGCCCACCCACCGTGCAAAAGTGAACGAAGGGTGACTCGGGTGAGGTCGCCCACTCGTCGACAAGGTTCGGTTGTGAAGTTTGGTTGGTAGCTCATGTGAGGGCGTGCTCGCCCGACTTGGGCAAGGAAATCTTGGCTATCACACGAAGGTGTGATGATGATGTAAAATTGGCTAAGTATGAAACTTGGGGTTTCCAAGTATACTTGTAAAGCATTGTAACTTTGTAAAGTTGTATAATATATTATTGGGGTAGACTCATTGTTCAGGGAGTTGCCCCTCACTTTATACTGGGCAATTGTGTTCTTCATGTATAATTGCTGATGATAATGAATGTGTCTGGGTGTTCATTGGTATAAAGGAACATTAATAATTAGTTGGTTGAGAAACACAAACTAAGTAGGATAAGTGGTTAGGCGTAGTCCACAAACATAAGTATTGGTGAAAAGAAAGTGTTCGGTGGTGCCACACCTTGCCAAGCGTGGTTGAAAGACTACCACGTCTCCAGTGTCATGACAGTTGGTATTAGAGCTCGGTTGGAGCTGGTGTTAGAGCAGGGTTTCTCATGACGAAGTGTAGGATGCTGGTTGGAACTTGGAAATTGGTGACAGTGAAGCAGGTACTTGCAGGTAAAGGAAGCTGTTTCACATACAAGTGGAACAAAGGCTGGTTCAGGTTGCAGGCATCTTGGTGAAGCTATTGGATGGTGGAAACTAGATCGCAAAGAAGTAAACTATTAGCAATGACAGGTGCATCTCGAGTTGGGTCTAGCCACGGTGCGAAGGACGCTACTATGGCATTCATTGAAAAAGTGTTGGAGAAGATGGAGGACTTAGAGGCTTTCTTGACTAAGAAGATGGACTTGGTCAAGAGAGATCAAGAGGCCAATTCGAAGATGAAGGAAGAGCTCGATGAACTGTGGACTCAACATGAGTAAACTGATCTTTTGTGTACACAACTTGAAGTGAGGGTAAAGGATATTGAAGAGGCAAGAGATTGAGGCTTGGCAAAGATCGTGGACTTGCAAAAATCTCTTGACGAAGCCAGAGATGAGATCGCAGTGTTGAAGAAGGCCATGAGGCATAACTCAGGTGGAGGAGTACCTCATGTGAAAGTCAAGGAACCGAAATCTTATGATGGTACAAGGAGTGCGAAAACTCTTGGCAACTTTCTATGGGACATGGAGCAATACTTGGAACGATTGGGTCTATCTGATGATGAGATGAAGGTGAAGGTAGCTCCTCAGTTCTTAACAAAGGATGCTAAGATGTGGTGGTGAAGGAGGATGGATCAGATTGCCAATGGCAGTGCTGGTGACATTACTTCGTGGGATGAAATGAAGAAAGCTTTGCAGACCCATTTCAGTCCTCAAGATGAAACATGGGAAGCAAGGATGAAGATAAAGTTCATAAAGCAGACAGGGGACCTTCAGACATATCAACGGGAGTTTGCAAGTGCGGTTCTAGAACTTCCTGACATGGCAGAGAGGGACAAGGTGTTCAACTTCATCATTGTATTGAAGCCTTGGTCACGCAATGAAGTGAAGAGGCAGAAGATTAAAACACTTGAGGAAGCTTTTGCTGCTTTGGACAGGTTGGTGGAGCATTATGATGAGACTTTTGATGATAGGAAGAAGAAGTCCAATAAGCCAAAAAAGAAGAAGAAGGATGATGCTTTGAAATCAGATGATAAGTCGAAGATGAAGAAAGCCTTGAAGTGTTGGATATGTGTTGAACCACGTACGGTGAAGAATTGTCCTTGTAGACTGAAAGTGGCTGCAATTACACAATCTAATGCAAAGAATGAAGAAGCTTCTGTGGGGATGATGCAGATACTTGGTGTTGCTGCTACTACAGAGGTGATCTCTTGGAGGGATCTTGAGAGGAACAAGTTGGAGTATGTTCAGATGAAGGTTGAGGGTGCTGATATACTCAATATGGTGGATAGTGGGGCTACTCAGAACTTCATGGGTGAAGATACTGCGAGAAGGATTGGGCTAAAGTTTGTACCCGTGATGGCACAAATAAAGATAGTAAATTCTCCTCTTGATTGTGTTCTTGGTGTAGCTGAAAAGGTGGACACAACACTAGGTGAGTGGATAGGGAAGGTCGACTTCACTATAGTGTGGATAGATGACTATGAAGCTGTGCTAGGAATAGAATTCTTGAAACAATCGATGCTATGATTGTTCCAAATTTGAAGAGGATGTACATTTATGATGGAAGGGAAGAAGTACCCATTGGTGTACCAACCATTGGAGTGACAAAGCCTGATTGTAAGTTGGCAGTGATGGAAATGGAGGATGAGAAGTGGATGGAAGATATGAGTAAGCAGTTGTCCATGGTTGAGACAAAGCTTACTGAGCAGTAATTGGTCATCAGGACTCTTTTTGATAGTATCTTGGATTTGTCAAGAAGGCTAGAAGTGGTTGAGGATGATGATGATGATGAGGAGGCATATGTGAGGCCGGATGTCTGGGAGGAGGATCGAGTTACTTATCTACAGAGGATGGAGCTAGAAAATCCTGACAGATGGATTGAGTTGATTAGTGAGGGTGAGCCTTCAGGCTCTACTCCCTCCACATCTTCTTATATGGAAAAGAAGATGGGGCTCATTGTTAGCTGCTCATGGCAGTGATTCCTTAAAGCAGGTTGAGCAGGTATGACAGATGGTGCAAGGATGGTTCGGCATCAAGCATCATGACATGTTGCAGATGGGATGGAGTTTCCATGGACTTCAGCATGGGAGAGATTCTTGGTGAGTCCAGGATGTGACAGAATCCAAGATAGGCTAGTGAAGACATAAGGATGGACATTCTTATGATTTGAGCATGACAGTTGGATTGATCACCTAAATAGTTTGAGTCATGGGGGCTAGCAGTGTACCAGAGAGATGTTGGCATCAGGCAAACAAGGAGGACAGTTCACAGGATGGAACGACACATGATGGAGATGGTAGTTCTACATATGTTGCAGGGATGTTTGCAGTATGTGGAGGAGTTGATATCATGGACCAAGGATGAGATAGTTGTTGATGATGATCTTGGTGGATGGCTACCAGGATGGTATGTTGTTGAGGTTGACAATGACTTCAGGTGGAGGAGGATGTAAGGACCTGTAGTCCTTGGCACGAACTCCTGGTTGGTGCGACGGTTTGTTTGGAAAACATGCAACTTGGAAAATATGCAAAGTGGAGATCAGACTTAAAGTGCAATGGAGTTAAGTGAAAGTGAGCACGAAAGGAGGAGAGCGACATGGTTTTATAGGCATGGGAGCATGGATGGATTGCCCATGGGCTGACCTATACTTGCAATGTGTTAGAACGAAGGCCGACATATTAGGAGGGAATTTACGATGGAGTATAGGGTATTGGCAGGTCGGCTGGATAGCCAAGACCTCGCCCAATGCACCGTATAAACTATATGCGATGGAGGTTTGTTTGAAAGAAATCGCTCAAGCATTCAAGCAAGGGTCTTCAACAAGAGGTGCAAAGATAAGGGCCACAAGAAGGAGAAAGGCGCAGGTCGTTATGCGCCCAAGTCTTGGGCAGGTCACTTAATGGCACAATCTTGAACGAAGGCGTAGGGCGAGGAGTGCCTGCCAGTTGAATGAAGGCATCGAGGTGCAGGTGAAGGCTTGGGCGCTCGGTTGTGCGAAGGCATGCACGTGTTCTTGGGCAGCTTCAGTGGGCGCCCACCCGTCATGTGAAGGAAAACTCGAGGGTGTTTTGGTGACTTGGGTGAGGTCGCCCGCTCGCCGTGTGAAGGTGAATGAAGGGTGACTCGGGTGAGGTCACCCGCTCGTCGACAAGGTTCAGTTGTGAAGTTTGGTTGGTAGGTTGTGTGAGGGCGTGCTTGCCTGACTTGGGCAAGGAAATCTTGGCTATGACACGAAGGTGTGATGATGATGTAAAATTGGCTAAGTATGAAACTTGGGGTTTCCAAGTATACTTGTAAAGTGTTGTAACTTTGTAAAGTTGAATAATATATTATTCGGGTAGACTCATTGTTCAGGGAGGTTCCCCTCCCTTTATACTATGTAATTGTGTTCTTCATGTATAATTGCTGATGATAATGAATGTGTATGGTTGTTCATTGGTATAAAGGAACATTAATAATTAGTTGGTTGAGAAACACAAACTAAGTAGGATAAGTGGTTAGGCATAGTCCACGAACATAACTATTGGTGAAAAGAAAGTGTTCGGTGGTGCTGCACCTCGCCAAGCGCAATTGAAAGACTACCACGTCTCCAGTGTCGGGACAGTTTTCCTATCATAAGACAACACTTCATATATTTATTTGTAACATTATTTGATTAAAGATAATATAGATTTCCTTATAGAAATTTAACACGGCCGGTTGGGTCGGGGAAGTAAAAGAGTATATTTTTTTAAGTTTTTAGTTTGTCCATAGTCAAGAGACTCAAGATTCAGATTGGGATGGGATCTCTAGTTTCTATGTTTGTGAAGCCTCTGTTTGAAGCATTAGGTGAGGAGGACAAGAGTGTGTAGAGTGGATCAAGCTTCAATCGCAACGTTAGCCAACTTGGGCCATTGGTGGCGAGAGAAGAACTACAATGTGCCTCTCTAAGCTCATTGAGAATGCCAAAGAACCTCTTGTGGGAGCTTTCTAACGAATCTGCTGGTGTATTTGCAAATTGGGCCACTCGTAATGTGGCAACGCTTACTTTCAGCCAAGTCATGTTTTAACGAATTCTAATTCTTCAATATTGTTGCACTTGAAGCTTGTGGGTTTGATAAGGTGAAACTAGTAAGAGATATTGTAGCAGAGGCACTCCAAATTTGGAAGGACATTCCAGGTCCTGAAGATGAATTGGTTTCTTGAGTACCAAAGGATCAAGTTCGGTGCTTTAGAGAAAAGTTTAGCTCGGCAAGACGTCTGTGAGTGAAAGTATGGAACAATTATTGAATTCCTCCAAATTTGGAAGGACATTCCAGGTCATCAAGATGAATTGGTTTCTTGAGCAACAAAGGAGTGAGTTTGGTGCTTTAGAGAGAATTTTAGCTTGGAAGGATGGTCGTCAACGAAAGTATGGAACAATTATTGACTTCCATCTTTAGTCAAAACCATGATGTTTAGAATCAAACTCAAGGGTACAATTTTGGAGGCCATATATGCCTGTTTCTACATTGTAGGGCACCAATTTTGCCTTATGCTATAGATGAGTTTTGAGAGTAAGAATCTTGGTATAGAAAAAGAAATTGAAGGAGTCCCTCTGGATCAAGGTACCCAAGACCTTGATTGCTGTGCTATGGGGGTTTTCAGCGCGATCTTATGAATGAGCTTGTGGGGATTGATTGATTGACATTTTTTGAAGTAGTGCACAAGGCCACGATTGGTAACCAACAGAAGAAATAGAACATTGTGAGGGTTGAAGTGGAGACGTCTCATGTGATATGTCTCGATTGCTATTTGGACACTCTTGTCTTCAGCAACATTGACCAACAATGATCTACGTGCTTGAGTGGAGCAACTTGTGTGAAGCTGCAAAATCAATCTTAGATGCTCCCAAATTTGTGGTGAATGTTGCCAAGGAGTGAGTTAATGGATTTTAGAATGACCCAGATGATGATGATCTTAACCTCAGACCATTGAAATCACTAATGCACGGTTGGGGAGTTTGGCTTATGAGATAAGAAAGATGACCGAAAGGTGGAATCGCCGGTTTCAAGTTTTGAGAGAAGGTTTATGAAGTGGCAAAGTGACTTAGGGAGAATCTTAAGAGAATCAATTGCGGGTTCGGTATTGATCCGAAGAGCTGTTTTTTGTCTATGGGTTTTCGCATGAATTGGCCCAGATACTATAGGGAACTGAACCAATTTTTAAACACACCTTTATGTGGCTTTGGCATGAGCTGGTGGTTTATCGATCCTCCAAATAGGAAGCAAGCTGCAAGAAATAAATGTGAGTATCCTGAAAGATTAGGTCAACCTCACAAGAATTGGAGTTTGCGACAGGAAATAGTTGAGGGTGATCAACTCAATGTAGAAATGTCAAATTATTAAAATGATTATGATTGCATGCTTAGAAACTCCAAATGAAAATAAAATGGGGTATTTATATATGTTTTGGAATTATAAGCATTGAGTCTAGGTAACTCAATGGAGTGGTTTTGTTAGAATTAGTTACTCTAACAAATCGTGCAGGTGAATCCAAGAAAACAATTAAACCAGAAAAAGAAAGAGGATACAAATATACTCTGTGGTGGATAATAAGGTTTAAGTACAATAAATATTGATTTTGTGCAACAACGACATAGGAAATTAAATGATGGTGGAGAACTAGTTGAAAGTTTGTGTGGGTTCGTAGAATAGACTCATGATAATGTAGCGTGTGTCACATATATTTGCTAGTAAGCAAGTCTAGGATGTTTTGTAGTGGTCTTGTAAAGTATGCACCTAGTAACTCCAAGAGTTGGAGTGTGAAATGTAAGTCTGATGAGGCATGTGAACCCCCATAAAGTTTGTGTTAATCTTAAAACCACTTTGTAATTGCAGGTTTGTGATCATCTAGAAACCACTGTGTAGTGTTGGTTTGTGGTAAGCCATTAACCACTTGTAAGATTGAAGTGGATAGGGATTCCTATAGGCATGGTTTACGGTCAACTAACAAAACCCTTGGCATGGTTGAGGGTGAGCCGAGAAAACCCTGGGCCTGGTTAAGATCGGTTTATGGTGAGCTTTGATGACTAAATTGAGTGCCTTGGTGGCAGAGTTGAGCCTTTGTGGTCGTGTTGAGCCTTCATGGCTGAATTGAGTGCCTTGGTGGCTGAGTTGAGCCATGGTGGTTATGTTGAGCTTTGGTGGCTAATTTGAGACTTGGTGGCTGAGATCCCTTATTAGCATGGCTGAGGGTAACCCGATAAAACCCAAAACATGGTTATGGGTAATCTGATAAAACCCATGATGATGATGAAGGAGGGGGTTTTATAGGTACATATATGTAGTTATAATGGCGGATAGAACCATGTATCAGAAGGACATCCTACTAAACTAGCGGTTGTAATAGTTGGGCACCCATGCATTCTGATGGATGGTTGTTCCTTTATATGGACGTGGACATATTATCTTAATATGTTTGACCACAACTAGACTTTTGCAGATTGATATTGAGACAAGTAGTCATTAAGGGGGTGTGTTGGAAAATATAATTCCTACTTGTCTCCGTTGGGATTCATGCTATGTAAAGGAGTCTATTCTTATTAGTTAGGAGTTGTTTCCTAGATTGGTGTGTGGTTGAGATATTATCTCAACCAAGTAATTGCGTGTCCAAGATAGTTTTCCTATCTTGAGACAACACTTCATATATTTATTTGTAACATTATTTGATTAAAGATAACGTAGATTTCCTTATGGAAATTTAACAATATGTTGGTGAGACCCCATGAGTCAGAGTGATCATTGTAGATGGAATCAACATGAATTTGGGATGGAAATTTTCTTTTGTAGAATAATTAAATGTGTTCTAGGTGCTTAGATTGGGTAATGATTGAGAGTATAAAATCTAACAATGAATTCTATGTGGATTTTAGGATAGTATGACTGTGAAAAAATAGATACATTGAGACAGAGAAGTTTAGGGAAAATAATAACATGAAAATTAGGAGGTTCTAGCAAGCAGACTCTAAATTCCATTTGATCACCTTTGTAAATCTAACATTCCTATTGAATTTCATAAGGGATTGGATATATTTTTGTCATTTTGATGTCATATCCTTATTGACTTGAGTTCCCTTGTTGGGTTGGATGAGTCGAAGGTTTTCCTTTGGTCGCATTTCATTCAATTTTATATCTCTCATTTGCATCCTTTTAGTTGCGCCAATGATATTGTAACACCCCTGAGTGCACATTTACCACAATAATTTTGATTACTTATTGTAAACATTAAACTGTGGACTATGTTTTTATTTCTTCCTTAAAATTAAACGGCATAGCTAATTAGACTTACTATGTTAAAAGAATTGTAAAGAAGAATTCCAAGAAGCTCCAAAGCATTTAAAGAAAATAATTGAAGGAAACAGTTTGATATGATCCCTCTTCCTTCTACTGGGAGATAAAGGACTATGTTTCTGTGTGGAGAAGTGTTAGGAAAGATCAATAATGACCTCACAGTGTTGGAGTAATGTTGGCCTAAGGTTGTTCTTTAGCTGGTTGTGAAACCAGTGGAACTCCTTTGGTGAAATATTTGAGATTTGAACTCGACAAAGAAGTCTTCAAGTTCATTAAGTATCTTCAACTACACAAAACCATTGTTTTGGAGCAAAGAGCTCGGGGGAGAACCAAGACATAATTACCTGACTCGTGGTTGGGAGGATTTTTTTCCAAGGTGTAGAATCATACATAGATAAGTGATTTAGGAATATTTTATCTAATGTTTTTATATTCTAGTTTACAAAATATTTTTTCTTACTTAAGTCAATAGAAGGTCTGAGAAAAGGTAGAATTTGATTTCTATTTGATTCCTATAAAAATAGACTCATACATTATTAGAGTATTCATAAATATCAATGAAAGGAAAGCTACCCTGTATAATTACATCTACATACAATTGATTTTCTGTCAGTCTTAGTGTAGTAGCAATAAATGTTTTTTACAAGTACTGTGGAGAAGTAATAACCATGCATTCCATTCTCCTAAGTATCTTGTATAAGGTGATAAAAAAATAGTGGCATAAATACAACATACTTCTACTAGAAAATTTAGAACTAAAAGAATTTACATCGCATGAAACCCCAAAATGAGAACCTGTGTGGGTCGACTAGCTTACAAATAATTAAATAGTAACATTGTCATAATAAACTAGCAACCAATGGTTCCACAGAGTGAAAGATAAACACAACATAAATGAAAGTAATATTGATACATTAGCAGAAAACTACTCTTAGATTTATTCTTGCAGCCTAGTCGTGGTGGATAGCCGAGAGTGGTTCTGAGCTGAAAAGCAAAAAGACATGGCAACCAAGATGGCTAATTTATTAATTTTATAGGTGCAATAGTTGTAGGTTTTAACCCTATACAAAAATTACCTACATACGAATTCTAAAACAAAAAAAATAAACAATGTGAGAGCATAACACATAACACACATATACACAAAGATTTTCCCACTGGATCCCAAAACCGGGACTACCAGCTTGATTTTTCATTATGTTCCTTTCAATGTTATAATACATATTTATACATGTCGAAGCATCCAATACTATGGACCGAAAACCTTCACATCCAATACCATGGACTGAAAATCATCACATCCAATACCATGAACCAAAAAACCATCGCGTCCAAAAAACATGTGCAAAAAATTATGCACAAAACCATAGGTGGGTCCGCCCAACCTAACATAGGATCCAAAATCAAAATACCCCATAAAGTGGGGTTACGAGTACCCTTAAAACCCCCTGTTAACTATGTGGAAAGAATATAACACAACCCAACATTCTCCCACTTGTTGTTTTCTTTCCATAGGGGGCCACAGGAGAGCTTAGTCATTTTTCCAGCCCTGAAAAACCCATTGTTTCTCTACACTAGGAGAACTTCTCAAAGCTCACAGATTTTTTCAATGCATTTGTAGTATTTTTCAAAATGTCCACCTTTCCCAGCAACACCTTTTTGTATTCTATCATATGCCTCACAAAGTGATACTGAACATCAATGTGCTTTGTCTTTGAATTATATGCAGGGTTCTTTGCCAAGAAAATTGCACTTTGGCTGTCACAGTTTATCCTTATAGCTTCTTGTACTAACCCCATAGTTGAACACAATCTCTACAACCTAACTGCTTCCTTGCTTGCATGAGTGGATCCCATGTATTTTGCCTCTGTAGTTGATAGTGCCACTACAGATTGTTTCTTACTCATCCAACTGACTGCACCTCCAAATAGGCTAAACACATACCCACTTGTAGATCTTCTCTGATCCAGATCTCCAGCCCAGTTTGCATTAACAAAGCCATGAATATCCAACAATCTATCCAATCTTGGTCTTCCTTGGTAGAACAAGCCATAATCACTAGTGCCATGCAAATACTTGAAAACCCGCTTCACCGCTGTCCAATGCTCCTTTCCTGGTTTTGACATCAACCTACTCAATACTCCCACTTCATGTGCAATGTCTGGTCTAGTACAGACCATTGCATACATCAAGCTACCGACTGCACGTGCAGATGGAACATGAGACACATCCTCTTCCTCTTCTTGTGTCTTGGGACATTGTTCAGCAGATAACTTTACACCTACAGGAATAGGAACCTTCACAGGTTTACTATCCTACATATTAAACCTCTGCAATATTGTCTTGACATAATTCCTCTGGTTTAACCAGAGCTTCTTCTTTTCCTGATCTCTTTTAATTTCCATGCCCAAAATATAGTTTGCAGCACCAAGATCTTTCATGTCGAATTTGGAGGACAATTGGGTCTTCAAATCCTGGATAATTTCTTTCTCATTTCCAACTAGCAACATATCATCCAAATACAAGACCAGATAAATAACATAGCCACCAATTAATTTAAAATAACACTGTGCACAAGCTCTAATATCTGTTTTGCCCTCTTATTTCCAGAGGAGAAACTCACCTGATTCTGCTTCTCATATACACAATTTTGAGAGAAATAAAAATCTAGAGAGCTATTACTCATACCTTCTACTATACCTTTACCATGAAGTATTCGAAGGCCCTTCTCTCCAATATGTTCAAGCCTCTGATGCCACAACATGGTCCTCTCTCTAGAGATGACTAGATTTTCTGCTCCACTTTCAGTAACCACAGAATTGTTGCACCCATGAACAATAGTGCTACCTTGCAGCTTGTACAGAGTTCCAGTCCGAACTCCCCACATCAATACCATTACTCCCTGAACCATCTTGTAGGTATCCTTCTCGAACACTGTTTTTACACTTGCATCATCTAGCTTGCTTACAAAAATCAGATTTCTAGCCAATGCAGGAATATGTACAACACCCGGAAGTGTTCTAACCCTTCCACCTTGCAATTTCAACTTTGCTTTTCTGCGACCAATGATTCTAACCTTCCTATCATCCCCCAAGAATACATCACCACCATCATATTTCTCATACTCGCATAACCACTCTCTATGGGGAGTAAAGTGAAAGGGTGCATCCGAGTCAATCAACCATGCCTCATGATCTACATGTGTACTTGAAAAAGCCAAGTACACATCCCCACCTTCATCTGAGGTGGTTTTCACCTCTGTAGAAGGAGCATCATCAGATCCCTTTCCTTTATCGGGAGCTTTAAATTTACAGTCCCTTTTGAAGTGCCTTTCCTTTCCACATTTCTAGTACACCACCTTTACAGGTTTTCCTGGAGATTTAGATCTCCCTCTAGATTTAGATCTCCCACTCGATGACTTATTTTTGTTTCTGTTCTGGGACCGTCCTTGTACAGACAAGGCATCACCATTCCGGCTCTCCATATTTTTCCATCTCATCTCCTCCGTCAGCAAGGATGAGACTATTTCATCAAAATGCAAGGTAGTTGCATTGTTACCTATAACACATATTTCATTAAAATTGGAAGTTTTTTATTACAAGGCCTTTAACAACATTCATTCTTTTGTAAATTTCCATATTAACTTGATTCAACATTAAAATAATTTTAGTAATCTCAAACCAATTAGAAATCGTGAATGGGTCAAACATGGGGTTGTTATGTACAATACTATCAATACACAATAGGAGTGTGAAATCAAAAATAAATTACATTTATAAACTTATATGAATACATATAACTAAATGAAATTCAATAAATAACTTCCCATTCATGTCCAGTATCACTAGTGATTTTGTCTTCAAGTCATATTGGATTCTAATAATGAAATTATTTAAACAACAAATAAACTATTTAAGAATTGAAAATGACAAAATGGTAATATGGATTGGAAAATTAATGTCCTATGGTGCAAAATGTTTAAATACAACCATTTTTGACCCATCTCTTTAATGAGTCTAGATGGTCCACTTAACACATAATTTGTTAATTAATTATTCCATGTTATATTAAGAAGAGAATTTTGATTTGCATAGATTTTTGTTTCAAAACAATACAATATGAGATTAATACAGTCTTAATAAATTACTAAAAGTCAATAAATGGATTCCTTATTAAATTAAATGAGATGAGATGATTGCATATACAAATAGTTTATTTAAGAATATATGAAAAAAATTATGTGTTAAAAATTGAATGCCCTACAATTTAACGAGTAGTATTCACTTATGAGCCATCACCCATTAGCCTAAATAGTCAACTTAATACTTATTATCAAGAAATAAAAAGACTTATTTTTTGAAAAAATGCATCATAATATGTGGATATTATAAATCACATTTATATACTCATATTAATGGACATAACTAAGTACAAGTCAATAATATAATTCTAGCTCAAGTGATGATTTTAGTTTATTTAAAATACAAATTTACAAAAAAATGACTTTAAATAATGAAATTAGACTCCTTACAATTCAAAAGTTCAATGACATAATTCATCCATGATTGTGTCTAATCAAACCTTGATAATCCACTTATCAATTATTATCATCATATATATGTTTTTTTAAGAAATGCGAAATTATTTAGAATACATTTTTATCTCAAAAATTACATATCACATTTATGCACTCATATTAGTGCATTTTATATGTAAACAATGAATAACTCACTTTGTACCTTGTTGATTTTCAATATGATATGATTGCACTTACAACCATTAATTGATTCAAGCATATAAATTTATGAAAACTAT
>APFE030809252.1:39106-51606 GCA_000404065.3 Pinus taeda
CTGAAAAGGCCTTAAAAATAGGACCTATCACTAAACTGCCAATCTAGTTCTCTTTGAATATGAAAATTTTGTTCATCATTGGTGTATGATTGGAAGAATACTCCTTCCATTTCAAATATCAACAACATCTTCTAACTTGTAGTAATGCCCATCTGCATCTGCACTGTAACCACATGTATGATATTAACATATCTTCACTTCAACACTTCATTGCTTAAGGACATAAAAACCTATCATTTTAAAAATGATGTTAATATTTATTATGAATTATTTCCATTTGTATGCTAAGGTAATTTTACAATGAGTTCATAGTATCACAAACAAAATACAAATATAATTTCCCCATTAAAATGAACAAACAAATAGTATGTTTACTTTATACATACAACCTAATACCTTTATTTAATTTGTATGGAATAAAAGACTTGTAAGAATGCTTTGACCCACCCTTTAAATCAATGATCTTAAGACTTATAATGATTTATTTAATTGCAATTGAAAAATATAATTAGAATGGTCTAGTGCTAGTAAACAAACTAATTATATATTATTTTTCACATACAATATAACACAATTTTTAAATTTCAAACCTAATTGATTATATGTTAATTTATAGAGTTTCTACCTTAGTTCCTTTTGGTGCTTCTTTTAGTACAAATTGTATGTTTATTGTTGGTGCTACATACAACTTAATATAGTTTGTTTTTCAACTTATATAGAATAAAAAAGGTTATAAGAATGCAATGGGTCATCCTTCACATTACTAATTTATAAGAGGTATAACAATATCTTAAACCACATTTAAAGAAAATAATTGTAATGATCTAATTAAAACAAATAGACCAGTTATCTATTAATTTTAAATACAATGTAATCCATTGTAAAAAAAAATATAGCATGGGAAATTTTGATATGAAAACATTAAATGACCATTCATCTCACAAAAAATAAAAGAAAATAAAATATTTTATTTTTGGTAATGAAAAACCAAATCAACAATTCTTTTATTAGTGTTGTGAAATAAAAATAATAATTCATGATGTCATACATATAATAGCATGAAATAGACATCAATAATCTTAAGGTACTTCTAAATGTAATTGAACATCCTTCAAAATAGCTCGGACATCCGTAGCCTTGTTGAGTTTATGAAATATTCTCCATATCTCATTGATCAACCAATTATCCCCTTGATTTGCTCCAATTGAATGGAGGGGCAAGAATCACATTTTATTTTGGATTCTCTTTCACTCTCTCAATTAAACAATCAACTATAATAATATTGGTTGCATCATATTGGGTATGCATTTGCCACACTTTTTTCAATGATTTAGTGTGTATAACTTTCGTTGGATTGTCAATGACCTTATGTCCCTTTTGTGGTTTACAGTCTGAAGCAGTCCACTTAAACAAAAGTTTATCTTGTAATGTTTCTGAAACCAACTTTTTTAGAAATCTTGTTGTGCTTTGTTTCAAAGCTGACGTCCAAATTGCAATGTCAAGAGATTCATTTTTGAAACACATTTCAAAAAATGATTTTGCATGTGCATGAGTCCAAAATAATTTTTTCTCTATTGTGTAATCACCATCAGCTCCCATTTTCTCAATATGCCCTTTGTTTGTTGCTTCATCATCGATGCTATGATAAAAAATGTCCTTTAGTTCAAAAATAACTAGTTTCTTTTGAGTTATTTTGGCTGCAACACAATGGAAAATAATCTAGTCAAACCATTTTATTCATGTTACAAAAATTACTAAAAAAATTGTTGAAACGATACACTTACCTTGAGATGTTTTCGTTCTATTTATAGATGAAACAATAATTACTTTTATCATCTTGATAGAACCTGGAGTAAACATATTAAACCTTCAATCAAATACCAATTGTACTTCCTATTACTTCAATCAAATACCAATACCAAGAAAAACATTAGTAATGCAACCTTTGAAAAGAAAAACACACACACACACACACCTTTAACAATATTTGGATTGTTAATTTTATCTTTTTTATTTGTTCCTATAATAAAAATATACAACGTTATGGTAGTTACAAGAATTAGAGTTTGAAGAATAATAAGATAAACAATAAGAAAAGCTATAAGTATCTGATATGACATTATCTTCATATTTGTAACATTGCACCTCATCATCATTTTTGTTACCTTTAGCTGTCTCCAAATTTAACATATAAAATATTTTGAATTGTGAAAATGAATAGAATCATTAATTAATAAGGAAAACAAGTGGACAAATTATAAGTACCTGATGTTATATTTTGTTCTTGATTAAAGTTTTGTTTAACTTTCATTTGATCAATGTCTTGGTTCTCCTTGCTTGTCGCTATAATAAACATAAAAAATGTTATAAATTGTGACGATGAACAAAATTCATTAAACAACTATACAAAAAAAGAATCATCTATAATCATCCATAATAATATTTTGGTCTTGATTGTAGTTTTGTAGGACATTCCCCTGGTCATTATATTCATTCTCTTTATTTCCAGCTACAATCAACATATGAAATGATATGAATCACCATAATAAAAATAATAATTTAGAATAATAATAAAATATATATTCATTCTCTTTTATTTCCAAACTACAATAAAACATATGAAATGATATGAATCACCATAATAAATAATAATTTTAGAATAATAATAAAATATAAAAATGATAAAGTTATGTTCATTAATACCCATTTCTATCTCCATCATTCCATGGTCATGGTCTTATTAATTCCATTCATCTCAATAATTCCTGTATAGTCCCATCCAAAAATGTTTATGAATCAGGAAAATTAAATAAATGAAAAATTATCAAGAGCAAAAACCAAAAAAATTATGTACCTGGTATGATAACTTCTTCCTCTTCTCCTTCTCCTCCTATTTCCATCTCTATACTTTTTTCAACATCATGAGCACTATGTTGATTATTTTTTTGCTTCCCACTTTCATCATTCTCTGTTTTAGAATCTCCATCATTAATTATTTCATTTAACACTTTGACAATTAAGAAATATGAACAAAATATTATCCAAAGTATTATAAGAAAAAAAATGAATTGTAGCACCTGAATTTTCCAAGAAGTTAATGGATCCTAGATTTGATAGTTGAAAATATTTGTAAGTATTTAACATGATTGTCCTTTGTGTCTCTGTTTGCACAACACATGAAATTCTTCTTCCATATGTACAACAGGCCTTGATTAAATTTGTCCCCACATAAAGAGAAATGACCACTTTTGCATCACTATGTTGTTGGTGTTCTTCCAATAAATCCATCCAGAAATCATAATATCTCTCATTTTCATCAAAATTGTCTTCAAATGTGTGAGAGTATTTGATAGCCTCCCAAATTTTTAATTTTGAAGTATAGAAATGTATAGTAAGAACTATATCATAACTATAATTGTTTTGGGACTTATATTCATAAATACCACTAGTCATTTTATAGTTGAACTTGGAATTCTTTATGGAAATTTCCAAAGACTGGCGTACATCATTACAAAACCAAAGGTTCTACTAAGAGAACTGTAGTAAAGTCATTCAAACTCATTTTTTTTTATAAGAAATCGAAAAAATTCAATATAATACCCCTTGTGGAATTATTCTTTTTCAAATCTAGTGTATCCAAAACACCAAGGTCACTATGTAAAACGGGTTGCAACTGACATTGAAAAGAGTGCAAAAGTGTTGACAAAAGATCAAGGCCCCCAAAATGAAAACCAAATTCAAAATTGTTGTCAACCTTTTGAACACTTGTCGATCCATTTATTATTCTGTCAAGGACTCCACATTCTTGCTGAGAAAGGGACTCTATCTTTGTATTACATGTTCCTTTAACATAAGTAGACCTCTCCACTGTGTTGCAAAAATTGGTAAATATGATATCATTAATTTCATAATGCTCAAAAATGTTGAATTTGGTAAGGGTCTTCTCATTCAATTTCTCATCATGACTTTGACAATATGTAACCATTGCATTCAATATTGTTCTGCTGGTTTTCAATTTAGAACAATAAGCTTTTAATTTTATGGCATCTATTGGATGATTAAGTGGAATAGAAAACCAAATGGTTGCATCCAATAGCTTATTTACTACTGAAGCAATTTCTTCCATGGTCAATCCCTGAAGGGGTCAAATAGTTGTTATTGTCAAACTATGTAAACTATTTCTCTTTTAGTTTTCAAAATCAAGTTGGCTTGGAGAACACTTTAATGTGTCTAGTTGATAACAGTTAAAAACAGTGTCCCATTTATCCCAAATAGGTTTTCCTCAAGATATAAGAGAATTGTTTTATCAGAAAAATTTGTAATCAGACAGTCGAAGAATGAGCACAACATTTCATCATCAACTTGATAAAATAAGAAATATAAACTAATAATAATTCAATGAAAAATGAAACTAAATAAAGTGTTATAAACTAATGAGAATTCATTATAAATATGAAAAAATATGACTTATATTATCAATTTTAGTCATTTATCTACAATAAAAATAGATTCAATAATAAAATGTTAAATGCAAAAATAATTAAAATTACATACCTTGTCTTCAGCCATCTTGAACATCCAATCCTCCTTTTCTTTAATTTGTCATTGGCAATTAAGAAATGCCTTGCCGAGCGCACACAATCAATAAATGGAGTTTTGAAGAACACCTAATTTGCAGAATTTAATTGACAACAAATGTGGATCACCTCAGTAAGTTCAATTAATGGATGCAAGAATCGAGCATTACCTTTTTTATATTTTTTTTTGCTTCTGTAGATATATTATTTTTAGGATTTGTTAAAATTTCTTTCGCTGCTTGAATGGTGTGTTGACCATCAACTATCCAAAAATTGATATTTTGGAATTTAGATCTGTCTCATTTATAATTTTGATAGAGTTTACCAATGGATCAAACTCAATGATGTCAAACGGAATCAGAAGAGCATCAGGTAATGAGGTTTGAAATTTTTCTAGGAATGATTTCACTAATACTTGTACATTTAAATCATCCCGTGATCTTAATTTGAACACTTGGGGCTTCTATACACTTCACATCCAACTTTTACTTAGGAGTTTGAAATTAGATACATACTTGAGCTTCATGAATCTCACACCATTGATTTGCAAGGTTTGTGTCGTCATATTCAACTTTCCTAGTTTTTTGGATAGAGTAGGCTTTGAAATCCACTTTCTGTTCCTGTTCTCTCCCAAATCAGATAAATTATACTCTCTCAAAGCAAGTAATTGAGAATCAAGTTTATCATCTGGTATTTTATCAAGAAATTTACCTTTTTGTTGTAAATGAAGAAGTATAGATGATGTGTTTTTACTTCTTACATAGCGATATCTCAAAATGGTGGTGATGCATTTTAAAGGATCTGCACAACTATTTAGTCCATATTTAGATAAGCTCTCATAGTTATCCAACTTGAACATTGAATTCTTTATCGTAATTGTTGAATCAGTACTTGAAGCTTCAATCAAATCTGGTCTAAAATTTGTATACTCCACTTGACATGAAATTATTTTTACCTCATTTTCTTTAATCATTTCCACTTGAAAGTCAATGTCATTTTCATTGCAAGCATAGCAATTAATTATTATTCGTAATATCTCTGGTTCTTTTCCATCTATTGATCCAAATAGATACACATCAGGAAACATATTCAGGGGAGCTTCTATTTGGATGTACCAATCTTGCACAAACTCATATTTATTATATGTATTGTATTTTTTAATCATTTCAAAAGTAGAAGTAGAAGGTGTTATTGATACTTCCATTTGAGATGAATAACTTTTCTTTTTCTTAAGTGATAGTTGTGACATTTCATTTGCTTTAGGGCCAACCAATTCTACAAATAACAACAAAAAAATATTTGTATGAATCAAAATGAAAATATAATTTCAAATATTGTCACATAATGTTCTTTTAAATATTGAAAAATCACTTAATCTAACCATTGCTAAGAGAGTGTACATAAAATACAAAACCACCATACCAGTTGAAGGAGGCATCGTTTGTATATCACTTATTTTTTGTTTCTTCTTCACTACTTTACTTCGAATTTCAGGCACACCAGATTCCTAAGTTTCTAGAAAAAAAATTATGGAATACATAAAATACCAAATATTATTAAACAACCTTATAATACACAATTTCCATTTACATGCACAATAATAAATGAGTACATATTTTAATGCAAGTTTACTATATGACACCAAAAGTTATCACCTGGGTAAAATTGCTAGGAAAAGAAACCACCTAATCCAACCGTTTCCAAAAAAGTACAAAAAATATAAAACTACCATACCAGTTGAAGGAGGCATCATTTGTATATCACTTGTTTTTCTTTTTCTCTTCACTACTTTACTTCGAATTTCATGCACACCAGTTTCCACAGTTTCTAGAAAAAAAATATGGAAGACATGAAATACCAAATATTATTAAACAACCTTATAATACACGATTTCCATTTACACGCACAATAATAAATAAGTACATATGTTATGCAAGTTTACTATATGACACCAATAGTTATCACCTAGCTAAAATTGCTCGGGAAAGAAATAAAATTACCCATGTTCGTATGGGTTGTCCTCATTAAAACACCACTCCTAAGGTTATTTCCATGGTTTTTATTAATCAACAACCAGTTATTAACATAATGTCTAACGATTGTAACAAAGTATAAACAAATTTAAAATTTTCATACCATTTAAAGAATTTGGTGTCGTGTTTCTTGAAATTCCTTTTTCCTTGGATGCTTCCATTGAATTCTCACTAGCTTCATAGTCCATGGTTTCTGAAAATAAAGTAAAAAATTATTATCACAGTTTCGAATTATTGAAGAAAATATGAATTTATAAATACTATAACTACTTGCATCATTATATGTGTAACAAAATGAACAAGAACGATAACAAGTGTAGAACTCACAATAATAGTTAATCAAATGTAGAACATGTGTTAGATTTCCTCTTAGTGCAAACTCAAGTTCCTAGAAACATTGTAGAATGAGAAATCTAGCAAGTACTAGATTTATGTCTACCATAAATACAAGTATGTTTCCGACAACAACATTGTAGAGTATAAGAATTCTAGATTGTGTTAAATTTTCTTCCAACACAAACACAAGCACATTTTAATTTGAAAGAAATCTAACACATGCTATATTTCCTTCGCGCATAAACACAAGAACATAACGACATTGTAGGACTAAATAAGTCTAATGTGTGCTAGATTAACAACATTGCAATGTAAAATAAAATCTAACATGTGTTAGATTTCCTTTTAGCGCAAACTCAAGCACATAGAAACACTGTAGAGTGAGAAATCTAGTAAGTGCTAGATTTATGTCTGCCACAAATACAAGCACATTGCCAACAACAACATTGTAGAGTATAAGAAATCTAGCTTGTGTTAAATTTTCTTCCAACACAAACACAAGCACATTTAAATTTGAAAAAAATCTAACCCATGTTATATTTCCTTCTAGCACAAACACAAGAACTTAACAACATTGTAGGACTAAATAAGTCTAATGTGTGCTAGATTAACAACATTGCAATGTAAAAGAAAATCTAACATGTGTTAGATTTTCATTTTTTAGCCACAAATCAATCACATAAAAATTGTCTAGTGAGAATTCTATCAAGTGCTAGATTTATGTCTACCACAAATATAACCACATTGCCAACAACAACATTGTAGAGTATAAGAATTCTAGGTTGTGTTAAATTCTCTTCCAACACAAAGACAAGCATATTTGATTTTAAAATAAATATAACACATGTTATATTTCCTTCGAGCACAAACACATGAACATAACAACATTGTAGGACTAAATAAGTCTAATGTGTGCTAGATTAACAACATTGCAATGTAAAATAAAATCTAACATGTTTTAGATTTCCTTTTAGCACAAACATGAGCACATAGAAACATTGAAGAGTGAGAAATCTAGCAAGTGCTAGATTTATGTCTACCACAAATAAAAGCATGTTGCAAACAACAACATTGTAGAGTATAAGAAATCTAGCTTGTGTTAAATTTTCTTCCAACACAAACACAAGCACATTTAAATTTGAAAGAAATCTAACACATGTTATATTTCCTTCTAGCACAACACAAGAACATAACAACATTTTAGGACTAAATAAGTCTAATGTGTGCTAGATTAACAACATTGCAATGGTAAAAAAAATCTAACATGTGTTATATTTCCTTTTAGGGCAAACTCAAGCACATAGAAACGTTGTCGATTGAGAAATCTAGCAGGTGCTAGATTTATGTCTACCACAAATACAAACACGTTTCCAATACCAACATTGTAGAGTATAAGAAATCTAACTTGTGTAAAATTTTATTCCAAGAGAAACACAATCACATTTAAATTGAAAATAAATCTAACACATGCTATATTTCCTTCTAGCACAAACACAAGAACATAACAACGTTGTAGGACTAAATAAGTCTAATGTGTGCTAGATTAACAACATTGCAATGTAAAAGAAAATCTAACATGTGTTAGATTTACTTTTAGCACAAATTCAAGCACATAGAAACATTGTAGAGTGAGAAATCTAGCAAGTGCTAAAATTATGTCTACCACAAATACAAGCATGTTGCCAACAACAACATTGTAGAGTATAAGAAATGTGGCTTGTGTTAAATTTTATTCAACACAAACACAAACAAATTTAAATTTGAAACAAATCTAACACATGTTATATTTCGAGCACAAACCCAAGAACATAACAACATTGTAGGACTAAATAAGTCTAATGTGTGCTAGATTAACAACATTGCAATGTAAAAGAAAATATAACATGTGTTACATTTCCTTTTAGCGCAAACTCAAGGACATAGAAACATTGTAGATTGATAAATATAGCGAGTGCTAGATTTATGTCTACCACAAATACAAGCACGTTTCCAACAACAACATTGTAGAGTGTAAGAAATCTGGCTTCTGTTAAATTTTCTTCCAACACAAACACAAGCACATTTAAATTTGAAAGAAATCTAACACATGTCATATTTCCTTCTGGCACAAACACAAGAACATAACAACATTTTAGGACTAAATAGGTCTAATTTGAGCTAGATTAACAACATTGCAATGTAAAAGAAAATCTAACATGTGTTACATTTCCTTTTGGCGCAAACTCAAGCACATAGAAACATTGTAGATTGAGAAATCTAGCAAGTGCTAGATTTATGTCTACCAAAAATACAAGCACGTTGCCAACAACAACATTGTAGAGTATAAGAAATCTAGCTTGTGTTAAATTTTCTTCCAACACAAATACAAGCACATTTAAATTTGAAATAAATCTAACACATGCTATATTTCCTTCTAGCCCAAACAAAAATACATAACAACATTGTAGGACTAAATAAGTCTAATGTGTGCTAGATTAACAATATTGCAATGTAAAAGAAAATCTAACATGTGTTAGATTTCCTTTTAACACAAACTCATGCACATAGAAACATTGTAGAGTGAGAAATCTAGCAAGTGCTAGATTTATGTCTACCACAAATACAAGCACGTTGCCAACAACAACATTGTAGAGTATAAGAAATATAGCTTGTGTTAAATTTTCTTCCAACACAAACACAAGCACATTTAAATTTGAAAGAAATCTAACACATGCTATATTTCCTTCTATCATAAACACAATTACATAACAACATTGTAGGACTAAATAAGTCTAATGTGTGCTAGATTAAGAACATTACAATGTACAAGAAAATCTATCAAGTGTTAGATTTCATTTTAGCGCAAACTCAAGCACATAGAAACATTGTAGATTGAGAAATCTAGCAAGTGTTAGATTTATGTCTACCACAAATACAAGCACGTTGCCAACAACAACATTGTAGAGTATAAGTCCCGGATCTGGGTGTCTGAAGGTAACAAAGGCGCATGGTCAGTGATCGGGATGGACGCGTGGTTGTTCCATACTGCCACACATAATCTTGAGGCTTTGGTTATCACTCCACACCTGCTCCACCTTAATGCGTCTTTAATGATGCCAGGACAATAATTTACTCCAGCTAATTTCTTGATCATGGTGCCATCAATCTGCCATAATCGTGTTTATCCTCTCCGCTCTAGTCCCTCCGCCATTTCAATTGCAACGGCTTGTCTTCGTCCTCTCTCGAAATCTAACCAGGCTTCGGCTCACTGGAGAGACTTCTGGCTTTGCCTCCATGCCATCCTCTGGTCTCATTGCGTTCATGCTCGCTACCCACTTGCTGCCCTTAGCACTTAAGCCAAGTCTGTTTTCTCCATTCACAGCTTCCTTCGTCCTCCAAGAAGCCAGGTTCAACTTGTCCCTCCAGCTATGCTGAAATTGCGTAAGCGGATGAGCTGCAAAAGAGGCAGCTCTCGAGAGAAAATTGGGCGCCAAGCCACCTCCCCTATGATAGACTCCTCAACTTTAGACCTGGACCTGTGCTCTGATAGATACCCTGTCACTCGGAGTGGTCGGGGTAGAGGCAGAGGGATAAAAATTCCAGTTCCAAGATCATTCCATTCAACGCCCAATGCCCCTCGGTTAGGTTTCCCCTGTAGTCATGGCTCTTCCACCTTCATGGCCACGGTCACTGTTGAGCTTGCCAAGCTCAATTTGAGTCATGGAGCCTGCTCCCTTAGAGAAACTTCGGACAAGCCAGTGGCAAACTATCTAGGTCCCAGCTAGGAAAATGTGGATTAGAGCAAATCTTCAGGCTCTGGTAAAGGCAAGGCTTCACAGAGCATGAAGAATCTAGTAAGCTCCTCTGATGATGATGATGATAACAAATTTGGCTACCGCATCACCGAGGAGCCACCTGATCCCTCTCCAGAGGCTTAAGTAGGTTGGTTCCTTTTGGTTTTGTCGGACATCTGCCAGCTTGAGAAGATCCACCTGTTACTATCCTAATTTTGATTATAAGCGCATTAGTTCTTATTGCCTGTCTTCTATATGCAAAGGGTATCCTGCCAATCTTCAAATTCCATTTTTGGTCGTAGTCACAGTTACCTCTGTTTTCGGATATAGGTTGTCATGCAGCTGGTCACAGCTACCTTGTCTAGTTTTACAGTCTAGGTTGTCATCCAGCTCTGGTTCAAGTCCCATTTCCAAGTTCTGATTGTCATACAGTTCAGGTCCAACTCTAGATTCCAAGTCCAAATATGGGGCTTTATGTATTTTTGCTTTACTTAGGAACAGGCTCTCTACAGTTATGGAGGGCAATACTCCAATGGATTTTGGCACACATATTTGCTTTGACTGTAATCATGCCGTAATTTTGGGCTAGCTCTATGAGGTTACGGCCTTGGTGTAAAATATTTTTGTATTAATATAGAAGTAGCCTTATTCAGAAAAAAAAAAAGAAAAAAAAACATTGTAGAGTATAAGAATTATAAATTGTATTAAATTTTCTTCCAACACAAATAAACACATTTTAATTTGAAAGAAATCTAACACATGTTATATTACCTTCAAGCACAAACACAAGAACATAACAACATTGTAGGACTAAATAAGTCTAATGTGTGCTAATTTAACAACATTGCAATGTAAAATAAAATCTAACATGTGTTAGATTTCTTTTTAGCACAAACTCAAGAACATAGAAACATTGTAGAATGAGAAATCTAGCTAGTGTTAGATTTATGTCTACCACAAATACAAGCACGTTGCCAACAACAACATTGTAGACTATAAGAATTATAAACTGTATTAAATTTTCTTCCAACAGAAAAGCACATTTTAATTTGAAAGAAATCTAACACATGTTATATTACCTTCGAGCACAAACACAAGAACATAAAAACATTGTAGGACTAAATAAGTCTAATGTGTGCTAAATTAACAACATTGCAATGTAAAATAAAATCTAACATGTGTTAGATTTCCTTTTAGCGCAAACTCAAGCACATAGAAACATTGTAGAGTGAGAAATCTAGCAAGTTGTGATGGATTTCTCACACAAAACAATCTCATACTCATCTCCATATCCCTCCACTTACTCCTCCCCATCAAGGAGATGCATATAGGTGTTTATAAACCACATCAAGTAAATTGTCTCTCTCACTCGTGTGAAATCCTGGGTCTTTGTAAGATTTCCCAAACTCTGCAAATAGAACAAACTCTAACATTATCATCAAGAAATTAAATCCCCCTCTATGCTCACTAAATCTAGAGTTAAGATGGATCTAAACGAAAAGCATGCACCTTAGAAATTTGATCCCTTTGTAGGCTCAAAATAGTTTAGAAGATTTTAATTTGAGGGCTTAGATGATTCTTATCAATAATTTAGATAAAGAGTCTTAGTTTTTAGTTAAAAAAATTTTTTTCCTGGAAATTTGAATCATGGTTAGACAAAAAATGTAGTATAAGAAATTTAATTCACGTTCAAGACTTTTTTAACTCCATGTAAACATAAGCAAATTCTCAATCATGATTCTAATTCCGATTCAAGAGATTATTTAACTCTAAGCAAATAT
>APFE030809252.1:55728-67416 GCA_000404065.3 Pinus taeda
CCAGCTCCCTAAGAAGAAGAAGAAACAAAAAACTTGAACTACCTGCTACCAACTAAACTATTAGCTGCTTCTAGTCTCCTTTATTATTAAATGTGTTTTGTATTTTAATATATTGCATAGACACAAACTTTTGAGAGCAATTACTTCTCTAGATTTCATGTTTTTCATGATCTACTAGTATCGCTCTGGCAGTTGGGTGTTCATAAATATATGTTGTGGAAATGTATTCTGATCATATTCACTTTAGAATTTGCATTCATGGTTGTTAGCCATGTTTTACATTGTCTAGTGACTGGAACTTCTTGCCTGGTCATCTCAATTTCATCACTGTGATTTGATGCCAGCCTTGATCACAATTCATTGCAAGCTGCATTTTGGGTCTGAGTCAGCCTTTCTTATCTTGGATAACGTGTCTTTCTTATGTAAATATTTATGCTTTTCTAGATGTTCTCTTCTACCTCTTCTTACTTCATGATGTCAATTTAATATTGACTGACGTTTTGGGGTTGCAACACATAAATCATTCTTAACTTCTCACACAAACAATAGTCCTTTCATCCATTTGTAATATATTTTTCCCATGTTTCTAAAAAGCCCCTTTCTTTGGTGACTGTCGTATATGGCTATATAATTCTTTCTGATATTTACATGCCAAACCCAATTTTATTGTTTGGTCTAATATATAAATCATGAAGTCAAATCTGCATAGGTAAATCTCTGTTATAGTCATAATCTCATCTAGTGTTTTAAATCACATTTATTCAGAATAAGATAGGACAAGGTGAAGCAATTAACTTATCAGACATCAGCATAAACCTTTTGGACCATGCATTTCCAATATGTATATCATGATTGTAAGTGCTCACTTGATCCAGAAGGTGATATGAAAGATATCTCATTCTATCATCAATAATACCAGAATGTCCATGCACATGAATATTCAACAACAACCCTAGAGCATTCAAGTAAACCTGAGAACCAAAAAGACAACCGATTGCAAATGAAAACCAAGACCAAGTAATCTTAAGAATATCTTAGATCAGGTCACTCTCCCAATTTAGCAAAAATGGAGAAAGGTTATAGTAATCATGACGTGTGAAGGATCAACATTCTCTCTTTGCAAAGAAGCCAAGATATGAGAGTCATATATATGGAGCACTTTACTCAAATGCGCATGACCTTCCAAGTAACATAACACTAGATGCCACCAATTGTGAGTATACTTGGCACCCTAAAATATGTCAGTGCATGATCGAACCCACTTTGCAAACTACCTACCATCTGCAATGTATGGATCGCTGAATAGTGATAGAAGAGGGAAAAGACTACTTCACATTAATGAACAACAAGCATTCCATGAATCCAAACATGTTTTCATAAATTGGACTACCTCCTTAAAGCGACAGTCATGCTGAAACACATGACATAGCTGTACCAAAAACTAATGGAGATCAAAGACATGTTGTAAAATGATTAACACAAATAAAGTAGGTGCCCCCAACCAAAACAAAATACTATTTTTCAAATGTAATGCAAAAAAAAAGCCATCAATCCTAGATAAAAATTTAAAATACAGCATGCTAATTGTTTGTTGTTTTGTGGCACACACCACATGCTAATACCATTGGTCATCACTTTTGATTGTCAAGCCTTTCCTTGAAGCCAATTCTACATCCCCCATTCACCCAACCTCTAGTAAAGAAAATGAAAGCATTCCATATATATAGTTTTCACCTTGATTTGTTGGCAAAACTTACCTTGATAAGTCAGAATCTATGAATAGAAAATCTTAAACTCTTCTAAACATATAATTTTCAGATTGAAAGGTAGAGTGTAAGAGAAATGTCCTGACTCTTGTTACAGGCTAACTTCTATTGGTTTTTTAATTCTTTTCTAGCATGCATAGTAGATAAAAAAACCTAGAAGGAAATGAAAGAATATCTTTCTTAACTGCTCAGTAAAGCAATTTTCAATTCCATAGAAAACCCCGTATGCGAAAATTGAATTGTCATGCATCTTTTATGAGATACACCATATGTTTTTTGAAATACCATTCAATTATATTAATATTAAATATAATAGGTCTCTAAAACTTATATACCATGCCAAGGTCTTCAGAATGCGTAGTAGACATATACCTGACAGAAAGGGGAAGCCATACCTGCTCTACAAGCTGAAGAGAAAGATCAGGTCGGCCAATGTAAAAGCAAAGCACCTGGGTTCTTTTCAGTGACACCAAATCCTTTGGGAAGTCCTTCAGGAGCTGCAAAGCAAAATAAGTTGTTATTTCAGAAATTGACACTCCTCACAAATAGATTAGAAAACCCCCATTTTATTCAAAATTCATACTTCTTGCTAGCTAGTTATTAATCATAAAAATATAGCAAAACTAATGAAGGAGAAAAGATGCAAGTGTGTGACAAAGTACTACATCGAATGCAGTATGGTTGTATACAAAAAAGAATCTATCATTGCAACTACCCAAGGAACTGAAAATAACAACAAAAATATGATAGGAGTGAAACTCAAAAGATAGAAAAAAGAAAAGAACGAAACTAGTGGAGGCACCTGCACACCCAATGGGTGGATTGTACTTGCAAATCAGGATTAATGGACAAATCTTCTACAAAGGAACTTTTTGATTGTATTTCTGAAATGATAAATGTTACAAATGAAAGGGGACTCTTTATACCAAATGAGGTGGAAACCCTAAAACTTAAAAGCTCTAGTTACTAATAAAAGTGGTAAGACCCTTATTACACAACAATGGCATTTTACAGATATCAAAATATGGTATTATAAATACCTAAGACAAGAACATTATTACAAAATTATGAGCTTACAGACAAAATAGCTGATTTATATTATGTAATGTCTAAAAGCTTATGTGGTGAGGTACACAGCATGCCCTCCCTTTAAAAAGTTTTATCCCTGTCTCTAATCAAATCAGTAAGGTTGTTGAGGTCCATGAAACCTACTCTAATTGACACACACAAGATGAGGGCCCACTGTCACCCAAATCCCCACTCTTTAAGCCCAGCTACCTCCTTGATGGCTATGAGAAGATTCCTTTAGAATACCTCACCCAATCAATAAGATCAATGCCTTAAATTGGATCTATGGGTGAAACAGAGGAGTTAACTATTTGTTGTCCTACTGGCTGACTATGTATGAATTAAGGTGGGTAATTACTAATAGATTATGATGGTCACCTTTTTATAGGACTTGTGTAAATTAATACATGTAATAAGTAGTGGCTTTTTAGGTAGGCATATAAGGTGTCAAGTTTGGAAGTTGAAAGGTTAGTTTTATGAAGTTGTGATTGAATACAATATTGACATCTAAAAACATATGTATCCCTACAAGGGTGGATGAACCTTCCAAATAATAAAGTTAATATTATTATCAGTCTTGCAAAGGGAATATATTGCCAACGCTCCAGAAATAAACTTATATGAAATATAGAGGAAGATATTGGATATCATTGGAAAGTATCAGCACACATAAACTTGGAATGAAAGCTTAGAAAATATTGGAAACATTGGCACCCTGAAAAACTCAAGAAAAATTGGAAATATCAGAAGAATTTGTAGATTTTTTCAACATTGATTATTATCATCTCTCTTTCTCTCTGTTTTATGTGTACATTATCTAAAATTTGAAGTTTTAAGCAAATGATCTGCATACATAATTTTGCTAATACAATGTCCAATGGAAAAAATTAGAAGGGAATCCTTTGTAGGAAACTACGAGTGTAGTTTTGTCTTGCACGTAACTACTAACATTCACACCTTATCTTCTCTTTTCATAAGTACAATACTGAACTTGTGCTAATCTGCATGACTTACAATGTCAAGTTCCAATTATACATGATCAAGTGTTTAATGTATATCGTTGATTAGACAAACTAAAGTCTCATGGACACTTAAAAATGTTAAGATTTTTGGTTTTGGCTGTGTATGTCAGTGATGGTCTTGTGGACAGAAATATGCTTATTCTTAGCCAGTGGGTCATTTTCTAGATCAGCTGTAGTTTTTGTCTGAATTTGAAATTCTTGCACATATTTAGGATGGTGTATTTTACGATTACTTCTAGCTTTGTTCTAAATTTTTAATTACTGTAATGAAAATCTGAGCTATGCACAATCCGTTACTCAAGGATAAGTTGGGGTAGAGCTAGTTTACTTTTTGGTAAATTGCGACTTTCATTCTTTACAAGTTTGTATTAAATGCTAGATATGATATTTTAACTCTCACATAAAATGTATTACTATTCACCATTTTCACACATGTTTTCATCTTCTTGATAATTTAATTTATTGCATTATGGGACATGTTTCTTCTCACTCCATGTTCAACCAATTGTGTATATTTCTTAACACCTTTTTGATTAGAAGTTGGTAATTTTTCCAGTCATTATGGCACCAAGAATGGCTCCTAGATCTTTTAGCACTATGGGCACTTACATTTACTAATAAGTTTTCCATGTCCATGCTTGCAGTGAGGGATACGAAAGCTGGTGATGAGATCACTTTGCCTTACATCTCTGCAATCCACCCCTTTTCATAAAGGAAGCAGATGTTGAAAGAATGGGGCATTCTTGACTGCTACTATAGCAGATGAAAATTTGAAAACAACAATGGTACCCAAGATACCATATTCTATGTTAATAGCTCTGAGAGATTTCCCATATCTAATCAACAAGGGTGTATCTCTTTGACCTATTTGCCAATGATTTTCTTTTAACCAATCCACAAAGTAAAGTGGATCCAGATATACGCTCCAAGAGGATCCAACTTCCAACTTTTAATCTGACTATTTGTTAAATTAAGCTGAAACTTAAACTAGTTCCAAAAAAAATTAGCAAAATAAAAAAAATCATTGAGCACCTTGTTCACATTCATTTAGTATGATTCTATTCCTACCCACAACTCTGTCAAGTTTAAATTTTATCAATCGGTAAAAGATTACAAAATAAGCTGTCAAAATTGGGTAGTTCTACAAACCATCCAAATACTAACAAAAAGCCACTGGCTAAACAGAGAGTCAAACACAAAAACCACGAGTCAAACATTAACCTCTGAGGGTCTCAATATGCTTTTTTCAGATGAAGGGTCTTAGTGGCCTTACTCTATATGTTGTTTTGTGTAGATGCATCCCTATCTATATCATAGGTCATCTTTCTGAATACTTGAAATCTGTAGGTGGATAGGCGATGGATTACACACCTAAAACAAATATGGAGATCAATTAGGAGCGTCCTAGAAGCAGGGTGATCTTCAAGATCTAATACCCTCTTGGTGGATATTGGATGCATGAACATTGAGCAAAGAAGTACACATAATCATAATCTTCAAACCCAATCAAAGCTAAATAAAAAGAGAGCACCCAATACCCAGAGATTTCTTATAATGACTTACACCTTGCTTTACTATGAGAGAAAAATTAAAATGGAGCTTCTGGGGATCAGAATATGTATCTTCTAGAATAACCAACTTCCTTTAGATCAAAATCCCGCAGAATAGGTAGTATCTTTTGGAATAACCAGCTTCCTCTGGAATAACTAGCTTCCCTTATATCAAAGTTTTTAAAGATAAAACGGGACAAGGACCTTCTAGAACAAGAGAAAAAAAGATGAAGAAAGAGCAATTATAAAGATAGTAGAGTGAAAAATGACTCTCGCAATGATTTGGAATATCTAAATCCCCAGAATATGTAGTATCTTCTGGAATAACTAGCTTCCCTTAGATTAAAGATTTGAAATATAAACCGGGACACGGACTTTCTGGAATAAGAGAAAAAAAAGATGAAGAAAGAGAAATTATAAAGACAACAAAGTGAAAAATGACTCTCGCAATTATTTGGAAGCTCGCCAAAAGAACGGGAGAAATTTTTGAAAAATGGGGCAGAAATCCTCTGCATCTAATAAATCCACTCAAAGGGGGATATAACCAAAAGCCTTAACGAAGGGTAAAGGAGGATTTTTAGATATAAAATATTAAATTCAAGCTCAATTGTTGCCTATTTGAGTAGGGTAAAAAAGAATTTAAACTCCAGTTGTTGCTATCACTCACCTAGATTTCAAATTCCAAAAGACATGTTTAACCCACCCATGTATATGGGCTAGGCTATATGTTGTAGTTAGGTTGTTGCTATCACTCACCTAGATTTCAAATTCCAAAAGACATGTTCAACCCACCCATGTATATGGGCTAGGCTATATGTTTTAGTTAGAGCCAAATACAAATCCTCTAGGAAATAAATATTTGCAGTAACAGTTGCTTAGCCAGTAGGGGTATCTCCCATGAGCTTATGAAACGTACTTATTCATAATTATAAATTTCATGCCTGCTACATTTTATGTCATTCACTCCTATATTTTATTTCATTGTTGTCATCTATTGATCCCACAACTCAATAGATCAATTGGTAAATATCGTGCTTGTAGCAGTAGCTATTCAGGGTTTGTAAGTGAAAATGAGGATGGAAAGTTGGATGACTAGGAGGCTATAGATGATGCCCTAAATTTTTTGAGGACTCTTTGAAATTGTCAAGAGAAAAAGTGAGGGAGGAAATACCCACCGTTGCTCAGTTTCAAATCAAAATTTGTTATTCAATGAAAGCAGAAAACAAGGAAATTCTAAAACCACGGTACAAAATTAAGCCCATAATGATTCCAAATCCTGTCTCATTGCCTAGTTTCTCTAAACTGCACAGCTTTCCAGCACAATCTGGGAGGCTATATACATGCGTATCAACTAATAAGACTAAACAAAGCGATCAAACCAACCTATATCAACTAAGCAAATTGCAAATATTTATAGCCTAGGATGGACAAATTCTGTGTAAAAGTATTTTTCATTAACAGAAAAAGAGAGTATATAAAAAAGACATGGCAGAAAATGTTTCAAAATGGTGCACAATGGTAATCAAAATTACAATCAGAAGTAGGAAAAAACCTGTATTTTGCATGAACTCTCACTTCCAAAAGGGAAAAATCCGAACCAAAAACTTGTGCTGCTTGTAAATTTAAAGATTTTTTCTTCTGAAAATTAGACAGAATCTTGTATGTAAATATCGTGCTTGTGAATTTGTAAACTTCGGTACCGTATTGCTTTTAACGATTCGTTGGGTGCATTAATGGAAGTAAATTTACCAGCTCTGAACTGCCATATTTATTAATTCATTAGAGCCCAAACTATCTGATGAGATCAGATTAGATATCAGATGGAGTGGGAATCAACACTTAGTTTACTAACTACTTTCACTTAATTCAATAGCCTATATTTACTGACAAAAATGTGCGTGCAAATAGATATCGGGTATATGAATGAAAAATTTGAAATTTTAAAAAATCATGTATATTTTTTATATATGGAAAAAATAGTATTGGATCGAATTATAAGTAAAAGTTCAATACGCATGTAATGAAAAATCTAATTTTTAATTTATTTATTTATAATTTTAGTTTATTGTTAAATAATAAATTTAGTATTATTAAAAGAAAAAATAGATTTTTCCATTTTATTTTTTATTTATGTTAATAATAATTTGGTAATTTTAAAAACCAAAAAAAAATAGATTTTTCCTTATTTCAAATAAAGAATTAGTTCAAATACAAAATTTAGTAATTATTAAAAAAATTAAAAGTAGAGATTTTTTTTATTCAAATAAGGAATTTAGGAATTTGTTAATTATTTTTTATCTCTATTTTTCTAGCAATATATACGTGTCTCATATAAAACCTCATGCAATAAGTTTGGTAACACCCTTGAAATAATATTCACTCTCATTTATTAAATATTTTGTATTTCCACTTTTCAACTTCAGTGACAAAGAAATAATAAATTTAGTTAACAATGAGTAAAATCCATCAAAAGTGTTGCCTAAAGTCATAGTTATTTGATCTATTACAGATGATGAAACTATTAGTGAAATGAAATATTTCAATATGTGACATAGTAATCAAGATCATTTATAGGAATTCTTACCTATAACTATTCATGTGATACATAACTTTGGTTCCATTAAAAGAGATATTGAATAATTAGGCCATGTTCATTTTAGCAATGATATAAACAATAAGATGGGATCCTAGAATTGTAAGTAAAAGTTCAATATGTATGTAGTGAAAAATCTAATTTTTACTTTTTATTTATTTATGTTAAATAATAAATTTAGTAATTATTAAAAGAAAAAAGGAAGAGATTTTTCTTTATTTCAAATACAGAATTTAGTAATTATTAAAAAAATTAAAAGTAGAGATTTTTTTTAATCAAATAAGGAATTTAGGAATTTGTTAACTATTTTTTATTTCTATTTTTCTAGCAATATATACTTGTCTCATATAAAACCTCAAGCAATAAGTTTGGTAACAAACTTGAAATAATATTTACTCTCATTTATTAAATATTTTGTATCTCCACTTTTCAACTTGAGTGAAAAAGAAATAATAAATCTAGATAACGATGAGTAAAATCCATCAAAAGTGTTACCTAAAGTCATAGTTATTTAATCTATTATAGATGATGAAACTATTTGTGAAATTAAAGATTTCAATACGTGACATAGTAATCAAGATCATTTATAGGAATTCTTACCTATAACTATTCATGTGATACATAACTTTGGTTCCATTACAAGAGATATTAAATAATTAGGCCATGTTCATTTTAGCAATGATATAAACAATATGATGGGATCCTAGTTTCTTGTTTACAAATTCTCATTTTGTATAGTCTAAAAAAAGGTGTTTTATTTGACCTTTGGTATTATTTAAGTTTATATTGTAACTCGTCTCTTATACATATTTATTTGCTTCTTGTCAAGCACGTGGCAGTCCTTTGCCCACATGTCACCATTATAAAATGGCATATCAACTTCCACAAATTACAATAGCTTACCTAGTTAATTAATTTGGCTATTATATCCACTATCGACCACTTGGGAAATATCACATTAGTTTAAAACTTCCTTACTCGGTCTTCACATAACCAAACAATGGGTCATCAATTAACATAACTACCTTTCCATCATCTACCTTATCCATCTGCCAAATCACTAAGCCGCTATTCCCCCAGGACACTTAATGCTCTTTATATACTTACTGTCTCGATACTCAACACCTAACATATAGACAAGCTTGTAGATTAAAGCCCTAATGTCTCAATACTCGATATCTTGAAAGGCCAATGATCGAGCTATCAAGCGATCGGGCCCTCGAAAGAGGCTAAAGAGTGTCATTGATACTAATTAGATGATATATTAACATCCAAAATCCCAACATCCACGTCATCGTTATATGGTTACCACCTAGACATCACCTCGGTGCCTAGTTAACCTTCCATTGCCATGTCAACATGCCACATCACTTGCCATATTGGTATGCCATGTCATCTAGACCCACATTGATGCCACGTCATAATGAGACGTTAGCATGTCAAATCAACTACCACACAATTGACATGTGGTATCCTCGGATCCAAGTCCACTCACCACATCATTACTCTATCGATACCAAGGTTTCTTGTTGGTGACTAGTGTCCTACTTACTAATGTCTACTACCCAATATTGTGACATTTTGATAGGTTGATGTACCAACAACTAATACATTGCATTAGTGTTGGTTGACCTCAAGGTGTCCTTAATACAGTTAGCCCAACATTTGACCTCTCAATGGACTATAGTCCCCAACCATCAAGTGAGAGTCATTGAACCCTCTATCTCCACGAGCTAATGGATAATGTAGGGTGATATGCTAATATCGAGGACATGTTTGACATGGCATCTAGGTTAGTTGGGGATTTTTGCACAATTAGGTGATGGCGAGCACTATTTTCGATCATTATAAACCATAGGTATATAGATGGTGTATGGGTGTTAATGTGAGGATAAATTCTCCCCACAAGGATGGCTTTGTTTGGGTCCTTGGACACCATCTAAGGAGAAACACCATTATCATCCTAGGGCCTAGTACGAGTGGTTTTTAAGGCTTAGTAATAATACAGACTATGCACATGGTACAAAACCACCCCCCAATGCCTCTAAGGTGAATAGTTGGCCTAGTGGTGCTCATGGAGACCATCTAAGGGATGGTTCTTAGGCCCTTAAACATTTTTCAAGGATGAAAACTAGTCCTTGAGGGCCTAAAATGTTCATGGTCCATGTATAAGTTCCCAAGCCACTTCAATACTACACCTACAAAGCAAATATATTCCCCAAATATGTTGTATGGACAATGTTTATTTCCCTTTAGTGGTTAATTCCTATTGAAAAGTGTTTGAAAATTTTAATGTTATATGTTGATGCCTATTGCTACACTTTTTTATCTTTCAATCTCTATTCTTCTAGCAATATATACTTGTCTCATATACAACCTCAAGCAATATGCTTGGTAACACCCTTGAAATAATATTGACATTTTTTAAATATTTTGTATTTCCACTTTTCAACTTTAGTCACAAAGAAATAATAAATCTAGTTAACAATGAGTAAAATCCATCAAAAGTGTTGCCATAACAACAAATGGTTGTACAAGATTCTCCACCTCCTCCTATGGGTAATGCAGGGAAATGGTAATATGGTCCTAAAAATAATGCATGGGTCCTCATGTTAATTCTCACAATTATTTTACCATGAGAGAAAAATGATATGACCCTCCTAAGTCAAGTTCTACTTCTAAGGACTTGACCACCCCTTTTGCTTCCACTAGATCTCTCACATCAGATAAGCCTATGGAACTGATATATCACCCACCTAATGGTGTAGTCCAAAAGTTAACAAACAATCCTGATGCGTGGGCTCCCCAACATTATAGTATTATTGAAGAGTTAGTTGAAGCATCATGTGTCATGTCTTAGAGGATTTTTAGTCCTGCCTCATGTAGCACAAATCCTTATTGACTACTATTAGAGGGGTAGATCCCTTCGAATATGACTAGGATCCTTTTACCACATGGGTTGTCACTCTGCCTATTGAACATGACTCCCTAATGACAAATTTCCTTTTGAAAAATTCTTCATGGAGGTCATGGATTCACCTATTGACAATCCTAGGGAGATTATGCATCTTGATACCTCTAGTCTCCCCAAATGGGAAAAAGTAGAGATTGGTAAACTAAGTCTTGAATTAACCTAGGGGGCATTTTCTCAGCCATCCTTGGAAGTGTCACCCTTGGACCAAGTAACGTTTTTGGTTTCTAATGTTGAACTTTCCAGTGAATTTTCCAACACACATCCATCTTCAATGAGTTTCTTCTCACCCCTTTATGTCTTCATATTCCTTGTCATGGAGCCACAGTAGCTCACAAGACCACTCACTTTTTATGTCCTCTAGTTATTCCTAATAACACTATGATTCTAGGTTTTCCTTGTTATCATCAATCTTTAGGAGTCTCATAGTTAAAATTTGTATGGAATGGCCCCATCATGGCACACCATATGGTACCTCAACTCCTCAATGAGTTCATGTACGGGAATCCTTTTCTTGTGTCCAAAATAGGCACACATTGACATGATTGTTTTGATTGAGTTGTGATTGTACCTTGTACATAGAAGTGTGTGTGTTGTTTTGTATCCTTTTGGTTTGATGTGTGATGCGAGAACTTTTCTACTATATAATTGTTGAGAAAAAATACCAAAAAATTATAGGGAATGAAATATTCTAGAAAAAATATATGGATGTTGGTTA
>APFE030809258.1:0-23241 GCA_000404065.3 Pinus taeda
TGTTGCCACCTTTACATGATGCTATATTTGCAGGGTAGTTGAGAACAAAATTCAGGATGCCACCACAAGTCAGGGCAATGTCTGACATTTGTGAGCTAATAGAAAAAGCTAGGAGCGGTGATTAATCAATGAAGACCTATGTCATTTTTGAGCAATTTTATTTTTGGAAAGTTGGATACTAGGAACAAGGAAGGTTGTTTGGAACCTCCTCATAGATATTTTGTATAAGTTATTTTTAGTTAATTAAGAATAGTATTTAAACACTTCTCATGCATTTAGAGAAGGGTCCAGAATTTTATTAAGAACGTTCACAAATAATGTGCTATCATAAGTTTGTAGACGCCTTGATGGAATGATGGAACATGGTCTTTTCAATCAAATATCTTTTTGTTTATCACTATTGATGCACTATTGTATTCTTTGGGTTACTTATTGGTAGATGATTGATTATGGCCTATTGTCGCTAGTCAAATGAGAAGAACGGTAAACATCTGCTACTATTATCATGTTTGCTAAATCTTTGTTCTAGTATTAGTGATAAGTTTATCTTTCATGAGTTATATATGAAATATGTCATATCTGTTTAAAGTATTAGTTGGAATATTGTATGATATCAGAATAGAGAATGGCCTATTTTATATGTGATCATTAGAATATGCAATAGGTTTTTCATAGTTATTTTGATTATATATTTTCTCAAGGGAATTATCTTATAATATATTAACTCTATATATTCTGCGATTGATCTATATCATCATAGATTACATAGACATATTTTTATACTGCACAAAATCAACAATACCTCATGTTAGATTAAAATAGATTTAAATTCAAAGTTTTGCATCTTAGAATAAAGTTGTGTTAATTTCTAGTTATTCTTTTGAAAATCATCAGAAAAAAACCCACAAAAATAATATAAACAGAAAACATTGGGAAACTGGTTCCACCATATCCAGTTGGAGCCACTATCCCAAATGGAAAAGGACTTTCTCTAAGGTCCAGACTGGGTGGTTATTCCCCTTGTTGTTACCACAAATTTCTGAGGCCTCAACATTTTTGGCGCTAGAAGGAGGGCCTTGACTATGAATGGCATATAAATCTAAATCTCAAACTCGAGGCCTTGACAAGAGTCAATCCCCCTCAAAGAATCCTACAGATTCTCGATCACGTTCTAAGTCACCCACTCAGAAGTCAGAAGTTGTAGAAACTTACCCCTCATCTCCTGAAGTATCTCGACACATACCTTCTTCAGAATATACTGCAGAATCTCTTGAATATTAGCCCTTAGTTCATAAACTAGAATGAATATCTATTTCTTTTGAGAAGCCTGATAAACCAGAAGTTTCTAAAGAAAGTATTACTTCTCTATTCAGAGAAACTGGTATCCTAATGCGATAAAAAAGTGATAAACTTGGAATACCTCCCTTTGAGTTTCCAATACATTGACAATGTAAGAAAGTTCCTATGTATAGATCTAAGTCAGATACAAGTGAGGTCACATCAAATTCCCCTCTATTTACTCCTTCATTCACTACACCTCCATTCACATCCTCTCATCTTTCCATTTCTTCTACTCAAACAATTAGTGCTACCACAAGTAGTACTAGTCCAGTTGTAAGTTCTACATCCGTACCCACTACTTTTGGATCTACTTCTATATCTTCTAAAATCCTAACTCAAGTTATGGCTAATCAACCTTGGACTAATCTTGGTGACATGTTGTTTCCAAACCCACATCCTCTTCCTGATCATCCACAGAAATGGTTACCCAAATACAACCCAGATGATGGTCTTCCTACTAAAGAACACATCAACAATTTTATGTTGGCCATGAATTTGAATGGGGTTGTGCATGAAGATATTGTAGTTAGATTGTTTCCCTTGTTGAAAAGTGTGCAACAAGAAATGCTTGTTGAGAATGCAACAAGATGATGGAGCTTAGTGGAAAGGAGTCGCCTTCACTAAGTGGGCCCGCAAGCTATTTTGGCGCAAGTCTATTTTTAGACTATGTCTATTTTTAGAACATATGGATCATGGTCTGATGAGTTGCAGGATTGCTATTTTGTGGATTATTGATCAAGTTGGAAAAAATAGATGGACTTCTATTTTAGACATATGGGCGGAGTCTATTTTTAGACTGCCAGGCTAAAAATAGAAAAGTCAAATATTATTATCTCACAATAATATTTGAACTATAAACTTAATCTTATTCTCTTGGAGCACTTCAGTTCGAGCTACGGATGTGGCACATGCAATTGCATGAAGGAAATACGTGGTTCTTATGGGTTAGTTGAATATTTGCATGCATGACTTCAGTTAGAACTCAAGTGAGTTGAGTTTAGTGGACTGGAGGTGCAGTTGATGGAGTTGTGTTCAGTTTAGCTTTGTTAAACTGGTTGTATTTAGTCTAACTGGCGAATAGACTAGAGATGAGTTGGGTGAATTAGTTATTAATTAATTCACAAGTTATTAACTCATAATACAACTAATGAATACATCAGTTAACTCAGTTGCATGTCAGTGCATGTTCAGTTCAACAGGGACAGGTGGTAGAGAATCAGATTGCTATCAGTTGTGACTATAGTTGGGCACCAGATCTTGCACAATCAGTGGGATTGAGATGCCAATGAGTTTGCTCACGTATTTGCCCACATTGTAGCTTTTTATTACATGATTTAGCCAAGCAAAGACGTGGTTTCCTTGGAATCATCATCAGTTCTTGAGCAGGTATTGAGCAGCGGAGGCAGGCAAGCAGCGAAGGAGATTTGAGCCAGTGATTGATTCAGATCTTAGCTGTATTGTGTGTAGGAGATACTTGTGAGAAGTATTATGCTGTGTAATGTTACATGACTCAATCATTAATATACAGATAGTTGGGGTTTTAGCGAGATGCTTTCCCCGGGATACATACTGTGTTAATGTGTGAATGCTCTTGATGTTTTATTGTTATTGATGCTGCTATATTGATGATCAACGTAGAGGAGCTTATGTATTGTGTATGTTTTCCGCAATAGTTCATGATCAGGATATTCTCCATTGAATATGTGTTAAATTATTCAAAATTTCTACAAGTGGTACATCGAGTTGCCTCGATGTACTTACCATTACTTTAACTCTTTAGTCATGTCTTTCCTCACGCATTTTCAACTACCAGTTCGCTATGAAACTAGCACGTATTTGCTCACATCGCTTAAGCAAGATACTGTGACACATATCTCTGATCATATCCATGAATGGAGACATAGACATTGCCTAATCAAATTTGAGATTGTTGATCAGTTGCTCACTGAATGGTTCACCAAATCATTCATGGCCCCAATTTCTCGTGATATAGCTATGGGTGGATGCGTCACTAAAGAGAAAGCCATCACTCATGCCTAGTGCTTGGATCTAGTTTACTCTCAGTTTGGCACTTTGTATGAGTTATTAGTCGATGCGTCGTGGCCATCATCCAATCCTGCAACATCAAAGTCACAAGCTGTACCACCTTTTGATGGAGTTATTGGTTAAGTATCTGAGACCCCTATTAAATCTTCTTCCAAATAGAAGTCGGTGTCAAATGTTGTTCCTAATAGTTCTTCCCAGAATCCACCTGGCCTTGGTAAAACCTCAGAGGTCCACGTTGTCTAGTCTACTACAGTGGAAAAATCCTCAAAAGGTAAGAAGAAAGGAAAATGCAAGGGTAAATCCAATGCCCCAAAATAGGGTCCTCCCAAATAATTTGTTGGCGAATCTTTGCAACGGAAACCTAAGTATCCCTACTTCATTTGCAATGAAAATCACTACACTAAGGATTGTCCCCGACGATCTGAAGTTAGTTGCTTGATAAAAGGGGCCCCCACTGTCCTCAAAGAGCCATTTCTGTCTCAGCAGACCCAAATGGTAGACCAACCCCATGTTGAAAATAGCAACAAGAAATGATAAAAATAGAATCCGGAATATTCCAATTTTAACTTGTCCTTGAATAAAAATTGTGAATTAAAATCGAATTTAGTCTCATTAGCTACTTGGAAATAATTAATTAATTCATTATGGATTAATTATTTAGAGAAATTCAAGTTAGAAGTCTATCTGGAGTCATGCAACAGCTATCCCTTAAATTAAGGAGATTATCCCTTAATTAAGGAGATAAGATTGAGTTATATTTGAGTTCTAATTAGTTAGCTCAGTTTACTAGGTTAAGTCCAGTTAAATTAGTTCCAAACTATTTGAGGAACTAATTGTGAGTTATTAGTCAGTTGATGCATGCATGCACTCAACTAGTGTACTCTAGATAACTAAAGATTCCCTCATCAGAAACTCATGCATGTCTATTCTGAGAAAGACCCAATTGAGCTAAATGTCAAGTACATTGTATTATCATTTACATATGTTTTCCTATAAAGGAAACTCATGCATGCAATCAAGGCAAGGTTCCTTGGAGGATTTCACAGTTCTGACAGGGTGTGAGATCAGTGTGAGAGATCACTATTCCACTTGATTGAGAGTCTTCCACTTGCTAACAGGAGGATCACCCAGGAGAAACAACGCAAGGAAATAGGAGCTTGGAGGGTAGAGAGGAAGGCTTGTGGGAAGTTTTGATTGCCTGTGAGCATCCAAGAGGATTGTACTGAGACCTGACTAGCTGTGAGAGCTAAATCTTTGTATAATTTTGATGTATTTCCACCTTGTATGATAATACAAATAGTGGGGTTTTTAGCTAAGGCTTTCCCCTGAGTATTTTCATGTGTATTGTGCATTGATTCTTCTTCTTCTGGTTATATATCTTCAACTCAATCTTGCTCAATCTTTAAGATTCTACAAAATTGATGGTAGAAGTAGGTTATTGCTTTGGTATATTTCATTATCGGGTTAATCTACAGTTAGATTTTCTACATAGGCCTCAGAGCGAGATTTGTAGAGAATTTGCAGAATTTATACACCCTAATCATGTGCTTCCTCAAGATCTCAAATGTTCATGATGAGTATGCCTATTAATGTGGCTACTAGATCTAAATATTATCAAACTCCTACTTTGATAACTGGGAAAGAGAAAGAAGCCGCACCTTCTTCTACCCCGAGTTCTAGCCCTCTTCATATTGAGCACCCTAACCCCGATTCCACTATACGACCACTATCTTGAGGTGTGCTGTAGAAATCCTCGTACAATACTAACGCCTGAGCTGCTCAAAACTATAATATTGTTGAGGATTTGGCTCAAGCACCATCATCTATCTCTGTTCTCAAGGTGCTCCAAAGTTGTCCATCACGGTGGAAATCTTTGTTGTCAGCTATTGGGGGCATCGATCCCACTGATTCCAATTTGATATCTTTTGATCTAGAGAACCATGTTCTGCGCCTTCCTCATCAGATTTCCTTTCTCATTCAGGTAATCATCAATGATAAGACCATCCACCAGAATATCATCAATGAAGGTGCTTCCACCTGCATCATGTTGACCGCATGTTGGAAGGCTATTGGTTCTCTTGCTTTGAACCAATCTCCAAACACTTTAGAAGCTTTTGATGGGCGCATTTCGTGACCTTTTGGTGTCTTACCTAACCTTGCGATCACTTTGGAAGGCAAGACAGTGCAAGTCAAGGTAGAAATTGTTGACACCAATCTCAATTATAATATTCTACTTGGCCGAAGTTGGACCCATGCTATGCATGCCATGGCCTCCTCTTTATTTCGCGTGATTCATTTTCCCCATCAAGGGAAGATTGTCACTGTCGACCAACTATCTTTCTTTGGCTCTTCCTCAAATGGAAATGTTCCATATGTCAAGCACATTGGTGCTCCCTATGAGAGTGTGGGGCAGGTATTTTTAAAGATTCTACCTTAATGGGAATTTTTCCACTCCCACCTCCTCATGTTGCCTCTGTCAACATGGTCTTGGTTAAATCTAACCCTTGGGTCATACCTTCACCAGATCTTGTGGATAGCTACGATGAGGTTATGCCGCTTAATCCCGCCAAAGTCAATTACATGGAAATTGTCTCGGCTTCAAGTTCCACATCCTCTGATTCTTCTGTTTCGAAGACCTCTCTCGATACGTACTCTCAATCCCCATGGCTTGGAGTTTTGGAATCACCTAATCCCTTAGCCAAGACCTTCCCTGCTGATGAAGGTATCATGGAAGTCATGTATCTCGAGGACCCACCTTAGATCAATATTCATTATCACTCCTTGTTCCTACCTGTGTTTTGAGAAGTTTTCTTCCCAACTGCTTATTGATGTGTCAGTTTATCCTGACATGATCAAGATCTTTCAACCGAGGGCACCTTTATCCCTTCATGGATTCAGGATTTTTCTCCCTCCTTGAGCTTTTACTAATTTCCCATTATTGCAATTGGGTTGCCATCTGACGCATAACCCTCCCTCACCCAGGGGGCATAGGGGTAAATCCTTATGTGAATTCTACTCCATTATTTGGTTGAGTCGATGCTTACTCATCATGGCAACAGTAAAACTCCAGCGTCTTTCTATGTTGATTGATTACTTGCATCCCAACATGGACTCCCACCTCAAGAAGTACTATTCTTAGGTCATCTTGCATGGTTACTTGTGTACATTTGTATGTCATTCATTTTTGTGCAGTGTTGTTTTCTGTGTTAGTTTTCAAACAACTTTCCTGTTTACTATGCTTTTCTTGCTCTGCTGATGTTGTCGACTCCTCACATCAGCTTTGCTAATGGTGCTTGCCATAGTACTTGGAACCTATCATCCGTGGCATGGGCTATTTATGACCCTAGCGGTGAGTTGATTGACCTTCAAGGTATTTGTCTAGGTCGCACAACTAACAACATTGCTGGATATAGTGCAGTCATCGAACTATTGTTAGAAGCCATTGCTCTTGACATTAGAGAGTTGATTGTCAACTTGGATTCACAACTTGTCGTCCTTCAACTCAATGGGCAATATTTTTTCAGAAACCCTCAAATATTGAGAATGTATCTTTGTATTTGTCTACTCGAAAGACATTTTGATTACATTACATATTATCATATTCTTATATGCATGAATATATTGACAGATGCATTAGTTAATTATGTGTTGTATAGACATTTATGAAACACGTGAAAGGATAAAACAAACCATTTGTACCATAGTAGATAAGAAAATACAACATATATATATATATATCTATATATATATATATATATATATGGTGATAATGTTTGATACATAAGAACCCCAAAAAATAATATGTGTCCAAACTAACATTGGCGGCTCGCAGGCCTCATATATCTGTGGCACGCATGCCTCAAAAATGTAAGTGCTGGACCTAGGGACTAATCAACATGGTGATCATGGTAGCATGATACAGCTCGTGAAATGCGAGTCAGCAATCGGTGGATCCGATTCGAGACTCCCACCATATGTCTTTGGTACTCACGAGGAATGTATCCTACCCAAGCATACTCCGGGATACCATGACTCAACCCCTCAAGGTTCCTCGTGATATCCTCCTCTTTGTCACTCCCCTCCTAATAAAGAGTGACAACATCAATCGGGCGGGGGATGCGCCTGGCTACTGGGGACATCCCAATAAGCCACTCTACTCCAACATCTACATTGACAAGAGAAATGGTATAAGCACATATATACCAAAAACAATTAAAAATTCTCAAAATTAAAATATTGATTGTTTACCTTCATCGTCAAAAACCTCCCCATCTGGTAAGGGACTATCCGGATCTCCATGGAAGTCAGTGCCACTATATTCCTAGTCCTCCATGACGATTTTTTGTCATCGTAGCCATGAAAAGAATGCAAGTCTGTATGACATGTGTTGACCTCTACTGATCCTAGGCATCAACTGACTCCAGCAGGCCATCTATGGATCACATGGCATAAAAGGATCTACTTTAGTCAGTTGATACTAGAACGGTAGCACCCGTTCCAAGAAAAAGGTCACGAGCATATATCCGAAGCAAAATTGCTTCAGATTCCCTACCTTAGCTTTGGACAGCTGACACTTTATGTTGGTCTTCATGGCCTCTGCCCAGTTGAAGATTGTGGGTGCTGTACAGTCGCTAGAAAATAGGAACTTCGACTTGTTGGTCTCATGTTCCGCCTGGGACCTCGCCAGTCTATTGATGGTCAATAGAAGTACTCTCAGTGTAATATCCTGAACAGTGGAGATCTCAATCCTTCTGCTCTTGGATTTCAAGGCCTCAGGCCAGTGTTCAGCAAGCAATGAAGATATGCTTGCCCCAATCGGTCGTGACCCATACAACTTCACTAGTTCCCATCGTCGAGACAGTCCAGTGATGAAGTTTCCAACTCTAGCTTCTGGTCACCAATGACAAATATTTCTCAATTAATGTCCCAAAGGCTAATCAAGTACCGAAGCAACTCGAGTTGGGACCGCATCCATGGCGTAAGAAAGAATTTGAGGAGCCCGTCAGCCCTCAAAGCTTCCAAGCAATTTGGATCATTCATTGCCTAGGTGTCAACATCCTCATGTTCCTGTTCTTTCTAGTCCACCATTTTCAGTGATTCTTTCATACAAAAGCCATTAATTTGAGTCAACAATCATTCTTGGCTCAAAAATTATGAGTTCTAATGGTGATTTTTTGAGGAAATAGGGTTTTTCCCAATTCACAGCGTCGACGCGCCTGTTTTAAAAATAGTTGCACCAACAGTGCGATTGGATTTTTTAATCATCCTCGGCCGGTGTGATTCCATGCTCGAAAGTCACGCCAACTGAGGGAATTTTTTTTTTTCAAAACCGCCTCAAAAAAGAAAAAAAAATTGTTAAAAATAGGAATAAATGACATGAAAATGGAGCTCAGGGCTTTGGCTCTTACCTGTAACTGATGGCTTGGCAAATGACCTCCCAGATCACCCACAATCTGCTCCGGCATAATGAGGGAAAAAGTGAGTAAAAAAGTTTTCACAGTAAGGTAAAATGGTAAATGGTAAAAATGTATTTACTTTTCTCCTTTTTTCATTTTTCATGAAAATATCAGGTTTTTGTAAATATTTTAAACTATTTTGCCTTAAGAACTAGATAATACACTTTACATTTTTGTGCAGCAACAAGTGATGGATGTTCGACAATGATGACAAGTCATGTTTTAGCTCTTTTCTCGACTCGTTAAGCTCATATGAAAAGATTGCCGAGTATTTTTCCCTTTTGACTCATAAAAGAGAATAAAATGGGGGGTCCACTTTCAAGCTCTTTTCTGACAATTTAAAAGCGAAAAGATGGCCAAGCCTTTGTCGTTTTGAACTTGTTAACGGATGCGAAATTTCGTGCGCCCAGTATAAGTTTATCCCTTCTTTAGGCTGGGAGGTACTATTTATGAAAAATGCACTCCTTGACTGAAATGGTCAAGCGTTTCTCTCAAGTATCATTTTCTACCTTTTTGGGCTTGAGAGACACAAATGTATAAAAAGGGACCATGTGGAGTTTTCTTTTCCGTGTCTTTTTCAAGCTCTCTAAACATGAAAAAGATACTGAGTTATACCTTTGTCTAACTCGTTAAACTATTAAACGACATCGGATTCGTCATCATGGTGAACATGAGCTTCTCCTTCCTAGGGCTTGTTAAACTTACTAGGTTGGATTTGTCCAAAGGATGAACTTACAATGTAAGTATATGCTATCCCCTTTAAGCTTGCGATTAAAAAATAATTGGGGTACCTTCCAGAAATGCTGGGGGGAATTTGGAAATCTATCAGTTGTGTCGGCACCTCACTCTTGAACATGACACTTTTTGCTTCGTGTCGGGTTGGGATATCCTCCTTTGTATCATTGACCTTCCTGGGTTGGGCCATTCATTTTTTCCTTCCATTTGATCTTTGCCACATCATCATGACCACATATCCTATGGATCCAAAAGCTGCCAAACTTCCAGTTGTGTCGCCGATATGTTCAAGAGTTGTCCTTCTACAGTTACATTTACCTTTGATTCTCTATATCATCCAAAATCATTTTGCATCCTTTCGTCTCGTGTCGATGATGTGGGATACATTATGTCCCTCCTTCGACATGGTCGCTTTCCATTGAATTCAGCTCATTATCTGGGAAGTTGACCAAGAGACTCCCTTCCAGTTCCTTAGAGCTTGCATGCCCTAATGGAAAGTTCTTCGCACTCGATGACAAGTTCACATCATTGGCTTTCGATTGAGTGATTTCATGGGTGTTCGACTTCAGTTCCTCTATTCACATTCCGTGGATTGTGCTGATAGTACCTTGAGGACCATTGTCATTATTGGTGGTTTCTCTCATGCTTGTTAACAGCTTACATCATTGACTGGTAATCAAGTGACTTTCTAGCATGTTCGACGTCAACACATCTATTCACATGTTAGAATTTATACTTTGATAAGGTCATGTTGGACCCTGGACTCAAATCACAAAAGTCCATGTTGCGAAGCGATGTGACATGGTTATGTTGATATGCATGTCTTTTTCAGATGGATGGCTGCGACCATACCTTGGTTTCATTATGATCCTCTTTAACGGATGGCTATGACCATACTTGAATCCATTTACATGATCATTCTCTGGATGGCTACATCCATGCCATGATTCATGTATCATCTGACAGAGTTATCAATTATGTATATGTATCTATACTTGCTTGCAGGTTTTCCGACGACACAATACAGTTCCCCGCACTAATTCATAAAGCATTTCATCCCTCATTCTAGTTCAGCCTTCACGCTTTAGGGGCCATTTATTACACAACATTTTGTCATTATCTATGTACTCCCCATTCCTTGATCCTAGAGGACCTGTACAGTGAACCCTACATGCTTTCCCTTCATGAAGACACCCCCATTGTGTCCTTCTTCATGAGCAGATCAATTCCCTTTTGCACCATTTCTCCTAAACCTTCTGTTTTGCCTAGTTGCCAAGACCGGCGCAAATGGCCCTTATCTTCCTCGCACCGATGTGCAGAGATTAGCACTATCCCTAGTGCCGACTGAAGTGACTGAGATGTGTTTCAGTCATGCCAATCCTGTTATGGAAATTTTTTAAATTAAGAGCCGAAGTTTGCAGCTCTAGAAGCTTCGTAACAAAAGGCTGGTAAATCGTTTGGTTGGATGGGGTTGAGGATGTTGGGTGTGGAGCCTAATTATCTTCTGTATTCAAAGGTTTCAACTGGATGTATACCCCAGGAAGATTGTACACCCCTCCACGCAGGGTGGGGGGGGTACGGGGGGGACTTGTCCCCCCCGCAAGGGTTTCGAGGGGGGGGCGCCATCCCCCCCGGCTGGGGGTCCGAGGGCGGCACCACCGAAGCTAAAAATAGATGTAAAATTGCCTTGTAAAAGTATAGTAATTTCTAGTCAATTTGGGCCATCATTAGGATCTGACAGTAGAAGTTATGTTTAGTTTAGGGTGTTTTTCCCTAAAAGGCAACCCCTCGCTATATATGAGGGAATTGTATTGCGTCTATGTATATCTGTATTCTGAGTGAGGAAGAGAGAGGAGATTGAGAGTGAAGAGGGAGTTACAGTGGATCTGTTGTAAGTTGTATCTCTTCAGTTTGCTGGATAATATAATAAAAGAAGGACTGGTTGTTTCTCCATGGATGTAGCCCAAACTGGGTGAACCACGTATATCTATGTCTCTCTTGTTTTATCCATTTTCTGTGTTTATATTTCTACAATATTTTATGTGTTCCATTGCTCTGTAATGATTAGCACTGTCCCTAACACTGACCAGAGCGACTACGATGTGCTTTAGTCATGTCGGTCCTATTATGGAAAGTTTTTTAAATTAAGAGCCGAAGTTTCCACCTCTAGAAGCTTCGTAACGAAAGTATGGTAAATCGTTTTGTTGGATGGGGTCGAGGATGTTAGTTTGGACTCCTTTCCCCTATAATGATGGAACTACCTCAAGGGATAAGAACTTCTCCCATGAGAAGAGGATCCATCTCCCATCCATTCATCTTATATAAACCTCCCTTCTTCCCAAGCACAAGCTAGTGTTAATGTTGGTGTGCTAGTGTTATTTTGGTTTGGAGTAAACAACAAGCTATTCATAGTTGTAGTTATCTAGTTGTGTGAGGGAGAAGTGTGATTTGTTTTGGAGTGAAAACTAAAGGGAAGAGCCTTAAAACTATTGTTGATTGAGGCCATCATGGAATGTTGGCAGAAGTGTGTGGGACCCTGGTCTTATCAGAGAAGAACAACAATGTCAAGATAATGGTTTTAATCTCTCTTTGATTCAACACATATGCAACTATCGATTGATTTCATACATGTTTTGTCATCTTACATATTCATGGCTTAATGTTTCTCGACTTGTTAAGTAAGTTGAATTACAATTTGTCTATTATCAAGGTTGTTGTTTGTTGTTGTTTACTTGTTTCAGGTGCTTGAAGAAGGAAGCAAGAGATAGTTGGAGCAAGCAAGCAAGGACATCATCAAACGGGATAAGCGTACTAAGAGGTAGGCCCTCTTAATTGGTTCTAACCTAAGGAAATCTTCGATAGAATCTATCAGTTGTGGCTAGAACCATTATCGGGCTAGAGGAATTTGTTCGTGTCCGCACTTATAATTTTAGTTCACCACAGGGATAAGTGGAAAGCCTAAAGGCCACCACGTGTCCCTCCCCAAAGGTCGTCTCGGTGCACAGTGCAACAAAATTTGGTGGCAGGCTGGGGGTCAAACCTGGGACCTGCTCTGAACAACCATAACACATTGCCATTACATGACCGAATTACAATTGAACCATTATGTTTACCATGCCTATTTAAAGTTTAATGTAATGCGAGTTGGGGGTTAGAAGGGCCAGCCTGCAGGCCAGCCCTCCCATGTGAATGTTCCATCGGCAGTTATAGCTATATTTATTTAATGGTCAGCATAAACCACGCCACATAAACCATAACCGTTAGTGTTATGCCATTACATGTGTCTACCTCCACAAACACCGCCAAAGTTAACAGTTAGTAAAACTGTAGTTTGCACTAATCATGTTTAGTGGTTAATTAAGCGTGTTTAACATTAATTAACTCCAATTTAACTTGGCTGGAATTTTGGTGAAACCTCCAAATTTGTCGTTGACTCTAGTTTTAGTGGAGGATTATTAGGAGAAAATAATTTTGGTCATAATTGGAGAAAAAATCGACCAAATTGAGCTGAGGAAAAGTGGTTCCTAGCTAATTTGAGAATTTATAACACATTGAGGCAGGTTTTAGGGGAATTAGAGATTTGTAATCAACATTTTTTCCATATTGAGCTAATATAGAGGCCCAAGCCATGGAAGCTGGACCAAGGAGATGTAGCCCAGGAGGGATGAACTCCTTCATCAAAACATGGTGTTAAGTGTTCATGTTGATGGTTTGCTTTACTTTTCATTACTATTTTTCAGTACTTGTTTTTCATGTTATTTTGCTCATGTATTTCATAGAAAACGTGGTAAAATTTACCTGTTTCCAATCACCAATACCATAAGAGAACCATGCACAAGAAGAAATTGACAAGCATTTGTTTATAAATGTGAAGTTGAAATTAGCACAACAAAACTAACATTCAACAACAAATCAATATTATTTAAGGTGTTTTCTTTAGGCTTTGAAAGACAAGTTAGCTAGGCATATTACTGGTGATACACGTAGTTGATCATCTTGCAAAAATAGCAAGGTTACAACATTAAATATGTAATAGAAATATGTTTTCTTATCTTCAAGCTCTATATTAAATCACTTAGTGATTTCAACCCTATGTTACATCAAATTTATATAAATGATAAATCTTAGAAATTAATTAATCATGAAGACAATGAAAAATAATAAAATTAAATTTGCAATCACATAATTTTGGATAGAAAGGTACTTTATACATATATAAGAGAAATGAAATACATGTGAACAAATTTATCACAAAATTGGTACAATCTCTAGCTCTCCAAACTCTAGAAATGTAAAATCATGAAATTTGTAACCACCATGAAAGATCCACAACAAGCTAGCATTAATACCAACAAGCCCTCCCTTGGCTTCAAGCTTGTACCACATATTAACTTCACACTAGCATCGTTTAATTCCTTAGAATTTATGAACACTAGACATGTTACATTACACAAGTGCATTACAATACAACTCTAGCTCTAGTCTCCATATATATTTGTCCATCCTAGAGTATTTGTACTCAAATCCTTGGCCTTCAACTCTTACATCAACTTAAACAACAACACCTCCATTGAATATCATGAAAGATATAATAACCAATTTGTGTTCTAAGGATAGTATCACACCATGCTCAAGACTCATCAATTTCATCTCATTGTAATCTTTCTCTAGCCTCATAGCCCATAAGAAAAAAAAAAATAAATCATACACGGTGTTAAATCCATTGTCCATGTCTTCTAATAAGTTTGAAAATCTAGTAGTACAACAAGATCCATCATAATTCTCATCATGAATTACAACAATTCCATGTTCTTCGCTAACCATCAACACATGTATAACACTCCCATCTCCAACCATGAGAACAACTAACCACCATAATCCCTTCACTAACCACAAAAACAACTATCCCAGGTAGAGAGATGCATATACAAACAACAAAACAATACTTTGGTGTGGCTTTCTATCAAGGGACACGTAAACAAGACAAATAGTGAACTATAAAATATATTTTCACTAGTATTTTTTCTTTAGGAATAATATTAAAAAAAAACACGAAAAGCAGGGAGATGTTAATTATTGGCCAGATAAATCGTTCTTGCGGACAAGACCGATCTCCCTAGTATCAAATGATATCTAGCAACAAGTAGCACAAGCAAATCTACTTTTCTCTAAACATGTTTCAATTCATAAATGAAAACTAAGAGGTGTAATAGACCCTACCTCGGTCCAACGCTTGTTTGTGGTAGCTTTGTTCCAACAACTTCAAGCAATTTCCTTTTAATAACCTGCATACACAAACAAACACACATCAAAGAACACCTGCATAGATACTATAATAAAACATGTTCATTATGAAGATCAAGGAGCTTATAAAATAAACCATTAGAGACAGTTCATTGAGAAAAAAAAACTTGATTGTATTAACTTTATGAATAAAAGAACCTTAAAACCTTTGCCTTGATGTTTCACAAGCTCTTTCCAAGGTCCAGCAGGAATCTCCTCTACTTTGACAAGCCTCACTCACTTCCCAAATGAAATGAAAGGTATGTGATCTCTCCTCTCACAAGCTCAAAAAGGAAGTCTAATTTCCAGCAGCATTTACCCTCAAGAATCTTCAGCTTTCAACCTCTCCTACAACCAGCCCAATGCCTGAATTTATAGTGCAAATGGAGGAAGTTGCAGGTCCATCATTGAAGGGATAAGCTCCTCCTTCAATGGGATAAGCACCTCATATCATGGAGTTAGCTCCCTTAGTTATGGAATGGATGAACCAAGGTGGAGCGAACTTGCCAGCGTAATATTCCTTCTAGAAGCGTCCAGAAGTGACCCGAGGTGAGTTTTTAAGAGCGAACTCATGCCTTTTTAACTTTTACAGGGGTTCACACCCATCACTTAACAGACAGAGCGGTCAGGTTCGCAAGGGACATGACCATTGGGTTCGGTACTGCAAGCAATGCTAGGAGAAAGTGCAAAACCAGGATTTAAGATATTTTTAAGGTCTTTCTCCCATTTTCAAGGCTTGACATGAAGACATGAGGGTTAAAACTTGCAAAGGAGGTATGTATGAGTAGTGATGGACTCACACAAACTATAGAAAGTCATGGTGACAATTTTTTGTGTGACAGATTGCCCCCTAAAGTGCAAAGTCTGTAATAGATGAGGATAAATTTTTATCATCTAAAAAGAGTGAAGGATTTTATCATTTCAAGGATCTTCCTGTGGATACCCCAGTCGGAACCTGTAAAAAACATTCAACACAATATATATAAATTCCCCCCTAAATATATATATATATATATATATAATATATATATATATATATATAATATATAATATTATATATATATTATATATATATATATATATATATATATATATATATTATATGTGAAAATATCATCGCTGAGGTAGGCATTCCCATACTCAGATCAAAACCAAATAAGAACTATCTAAAACTATTCTGATACAGGAATTATTTTGTATTACATCACAAGTAGAGACATATGGACACAGTATGGGACCAACCATCTGTTTATGAATAGTCCACTATATAATGATAACAAGATTCCTTGCAGCCTGTATGGTGGAAACTAGATCTAGGGTCTTCATTTCTATTTCCCGAACTAGTACGATTCTATCCATGTGAACGAATGTGTCGAAGTCGAACATGGTAGAAACCACTTGATTACCAGTCAATGATGTAAATCGTTAACAAGTGTGAGAGGAACCACCAGTAATGTCAATGGCCCTCAAAGTACTCAGTACAATCCATGAAATGTGAATGAATGAGTCGATGTCGAACACGTCACAGAATCCTTTGATCGAAGGTCAATGATGCAACCTGTCATCAAAGGTGAGAAACCTTCCATTGAGGCATGCAGATTTCAAGGTACTAACGATTTCTAGATCATCTTTCTAGATAATGAATCGAAGTCGATAGAAAGCGATCCGTCATAGGCAAGCCCATAACACGAAATCAAGTCTGAAGAAATATATTTGGCAAGGACTAACTGAGGGATGGTCAATGATGGATGACATATATTTTGCAGATGAATGGTTTATTTGCATACCTCTTGAACACATAACGACAGTGCAGATGGCTTGGTGATAATTGACCAAGAGCTAATACCCGAAAATCGGCTGAAGAGTTTCAATGTCACTTGATTAATTGTTAGGTAAAGGATTTCCCAACCCAGGTGAATAAAAGTGTCGTGTTCAAGAGTGATGGAAAGTTTTTTCAAACATAAAGTACAACAAACAGGTTCATTTTTCTCTCTTTTCCCCCACCATTTCTGGCAAGTACCTCTTTATTTTTGACAAGCTTGAGGAGGATAACATTTGCTTGGTTATAAGCTCATCCTTCGAATGAGTCCAACTTAGTTTAGATTCGAACCCTAAGAAGGAGTGGTTGGTTCCTGTTTGTAATTGAACAGGTCCTTTACTGTTAAATTTTAACGAGTCCAGTATAAGAGAAACTCGGCGTTTTTCAATTTTAGGGAGTCAGAAGAAAAACTTAAGAAAACTCCATGGTTGTCCTTTTTCGTAAATTTGTGTCTCCCAAGCCCGAAAATTTATAAAATAATACTTGAGAGAACCACTTGACCATTACGATCAAGGAGTACTTTTCATAATTAGTGCCTTCAATCTGAAAAAGTAAAAAGCGATCGAAAACACGTCGTTTTATTACCAATATCGAACTCGAAACGACAAAAGTCCGGCAATCTTTTCATGTTTATACGGTCAGAAAAGAGCTATAAGTGGACCGTCTTTTTAATTCCATTTTAACGAGTTCAAAAAGAGAAAAACTCAACAATCTTTTCATATTTTATGAGTCGGAAAAGAGCGTAAAGAGGACTCAAAATATTTTTCGTCGAAAATGATCATTTATCCCCGAACATCCTGTTTTCTGCACAAAAACTCGAATGATTACGCATACCTGTTTAAAAATTAATAAAAATGTACCGAAAGTGACCTTTTCAAAGTAAAAAATAAATAAATTAAAAATTTATTTATTCAAAAAATCTTATAAAAAGGGCTTTTACAAGTTCATTTTCACCATTTGGGTTTGGAGTAAAAAGTAAGAGCTTTTGGTAAGAAAACTTCCCGTGAAGATTATGAAAAATCCAACCGCTGGAATTGAGAACCATCTTCTCTAGGTAATCCACATCGTCCCTGACTTGCATTTCATCCGTTTGAGTTTTTTTTTTAGGCTTTAAAATTTAATTTTTAGAAGGAAATTTGGGCAAAAAATCGCCCGCGGTGGTTGCGCGGGTGTGCCATGTGGCCCCTGCGCACCCCGATTTTTCTGTGCATAGAGAAAATTCGGGGTGCTGCACATATTCTTAAGGAGAAGTGCGCAACTATGCACTGTCTCTAAAAGAATGGTTGAGAACCTCGCGGAACGTGGATTTAAAACCCTAATTTCTTCATTTTTTCCCCACAGATTTCAAATTGAAATATTCTAAACCACCTATTTTGCAATGTAGGTACACAAGATGCTTGTTTGGCAAGAAAGAGAGCACGAGGATGTGGACCAAGCCGCATTACTCCATCCACCTTCATTATAGGCATTGAGAGCATGTAGATTGTTTAAATTCTGGGCCATACCCGACATGAGGGCATAGGTAGACTTTCTACAATGGCTGGTAGACAAGTGGAGCATTCAGGACCAATGCTTCATTATTGATGGCAACCGGCTCGAAATTGAGTCAGAATACATATACTGCTTGACTGGCTTGCCCAAGAGAGGTGAGGGATTATCTCTGTTTGGATCTAGGCCAGGTGGCCAATCTGTCGCTAGTCTCCGACTAGAGTTTTGCAATGTCCAAACTGCAAACAAATGGATAGATGTTAAAACCATCTCCCATCCTGAACTAAAAGTGATCACATTTACTATCACTAGACTCTGCGAGAGCACAGCATTGCATCTAGCTACCGGTTCCCAAATGCGCATGGTAGTAGACTGCTTCCGAGGCACCATCTTCAACTGGTGCGATGCTGTATTGGCCAATGTGAAGGGCCAATTGACTAGGGCAAAGAATGGACAACTAAAGAACTTTGGATATGGTTATTTAGTTGTGAGATTTGCCCTAGATAGGGTACCTATGTTGGTTCCACAGCAACTTACCGTTGAGGCTGGACATCCCCGAGATCCTAGGGTTATGTGTTGGGTTGCAGTTATGGCCTGTCATCCTAAGGAGGGCACTGAGGTTGTTCGAATCTCACCCGAGTATTTTTGTTGGTTAGAGAACCAACTCTTTGTGATTCAGGATTTTCCATATGCTGGGATGGATTATCGTGGTCATCCTGACATGTCTCTTCCACCAAGAGAGTAATGGGATGATAGAGGTAAAAATCATTTTCAACATTTTCGAGATTTTTTAATTAATTTCTTTTTTAAATCGTCCCGAAACTAATAGTAAAAAGTTTTTAAATGCAGATGTGGGTCCACAGCGACCAGCCACTCTCCAGCCTTATGATCGAAGACAGCCAACTGCCGCAGCACTCGTCCCATAGGACCATTCAGCAGAGACCTTGGCCGAATTGGAGGGTCATCTAGAACGCTTGACAATAGATATTCTGGAGACCAGCATAGATGACATTCCTCTTAGGCTACAGCGCTATGTGATTGGGGTCCCAAGGCCTTTTAGGAGGTTCCTTTGTAGGGTGGCCCGATCAGTGGTGTCTTATTGTGATCATCACCAGTGATAGGATGATTGCCTTGTAGACTCATTTTTGGACTTTTTATGCTATCATTTGTGTCGATCATAAGGTGTTTTTCAACCTATGATCGAAAACGATGTATATCTTGACACACTTCTATGTATGCTATATTACTATTATTGGCTATCTTGCAAAACATGTTATGGGATGCTTTTAAATTTACTGTTTGATTTAATGCAAATGTCTATTTAACATTTGAGAAGCAACTGCATCTGCTAATGTATTTAAATATGTTGGAATGTGCTGATATTCCATGTAATCAAATTCTCATTCCAAGAGACAGACTCTCAAAGTAATCGCAATAACATTGGATTTCTAATGGCATAAACTCTATTAAGTTGTAATACAATGAGTTCTGAATCTAACCTAACAATCAAACTCCAAATTCCAAATGAAATGGATTCAGATAATAACTCAATCACTGCACTGTATTCTGCAATGTTGTTCGTTGTTTGACCGAGGCTTACCCCATGCATAGATACTAACTTGTCAGAGGGCGAATAGATAACCCAAGCTACGGAAGAGATGTTCTGTGTACTACGACAAGTGCCATCAGCAAAACCGATGTATGTTTGGAGAGGCGTCGACATCTGCAATATCAAGAGTAAAATCAAGATAAGAATAATGATGAAAAACACTCTCTAAACTAAAGCACACATTCCTAATCTAAAAACACACCAAACTTAGGAAGAAACTAGTCTAAAAATATCCACACTAATCTTTTAAGCATAATATCGCTTTAGATAAAGCCCATTCCTAGGTTTACCTAAAGAGACACCGTCAAAATATTCTAATTCATAGGCCCCTTTTTCCAGCTTTCACTTAACAATATACTGACCATGCCACATGGGTACAAATTTTTCAACCCCTAGCTTATCGTTTGCTTAATCCTAAAGTAAGACTAGGTCTCCTTCCGAAAAATTACTGGGTGTAACATTCTGATGATACTGAGCTTTAATTCTTTTGACATGAGTTTTGATAGCTAATGCAGCATCATGTTGATTCTCATCTAATTGATAATAAACTTTTTTCCTCTTCAGAAGTGGTTGGTAATAATTGTATGACAATTTGTAATGACGAGATTTCACATTAAATGGGTAGTACTGCCTCTAAACTGTAAACCAGTTGAAAGGGACTAAAACCTATTGATGTTTTGACTGAGGTTCGGTATGCCCAAATCGCTGAAAATAACATGTTATGCCAATTCGACCTATGAATCCTAATGATTTGTTGGATCATAGTGACTAGAACTTTGTTGATTGCTTCAACCAAACCATTTTCCTGTGGGTAATATGGAGTGGAACTATTGTGACGCAGGCCAAACTGATCTATAAGTTCAGTCATCATGATGTTTCGAAAATGACTCCCATGGTCAGTGATAATCGCTTGAGGAACACCAAACCTAGTAATTATGTGACTGAAAATGAAAATTGCAGCAATTTTTCCATCTGCCGAAAATGTAGGCATCGCCTCGGCCCACTTGGTAAAATAATCTACCGCAAGGATGATATACGCATGCCCCCCAACTGAGTGAGGGTTACATGTAATAGAATCGATACCCCATTTTGCGAATGGACCGACGACAATTATAGGGTGGAGAGGAGCAGGTGGAGCGCACATCTTACGATAAAAAAATTTGGCAATTGTGGCATTTCTGGACTGCAGTGATACAATATTTGAATAAGGATGGCCAGAAATAGCTAGAGCGCAAGGTCTTTTGGGCTGTGGCATACCCAGACATATGACCGCCACATGCTCCAGAGTGACAGTCATTAAGAACCTTTTTAGCCTCGTCATGAGCTAGACAACGTCAAAAAACAAAATCCACCCCACGACGATAAAGAGTATCTCCAATAATTGTGTAAGGTTGGGAATGGAAACGTATTTTCCGGCGTTGAGATTATGAGATGTCAGGCCGAAAAGATTGGGTCTGGAGATAGACAATGATATCTCCATACGGTGGATCAATAGTGCTGCTAAGGAACAAGGAGTCATCCATAATGGGGTCTTCCGGCACATGTTCGGTATCAACATGAGGGAAGTCACACATCAATTCCGCAAAAACCAAAGACTTCTTTTACTTGGCCTTTTCAAATTCCATGTCAAATTCCTGTAGGATGAAAATCACTTCAAACGAGAATGCCAATGAAAACTAACTCACAAGGAACTTTTGTCAAGACAAGTGCAGATATGGGCATAAAATAACAACTATGGAGAAAAACTAAACCTAACTGAGTGGAAGGATCTTAGGTTTCTAAAACTTTTGACACGGTCCGCAGGCTCCCAGTAGAACCAGGTGCGGTACCACTCTGTGTTATACTGTAATAGTGCGGACAGGTCCGCACTGTACCTAACGCAGAAGGTGCGGTCCTCTTCCAAAAATCCGAGAAATAAAAATCAAACCAAGATCTAACAAGTACCCAATCCCACACACATCAAGGCAAAATCAAAAACCAAAACTCAAGTTTCTCAAGTCAAAGCAAAGACAAATTAAAAACCAAAATCGTTCCCCAGCGGAGTCGCCAATTTGTTGGCCGGATAAATCGTTCTTGTGGACAAGACCGATCTCCCTAGTATCAAATGATATCTAACAATAAGAAGGACAAGCAAATCTACTTTTCTCTAAACATGTTTCAATTCATAGATGAAAACTAAGAGGTGTAATAGACCCTACCTCGGTCCAACACTTGTTTGTGGCAGCTTTGTTCCAACAACTTCAAGTAATTTCCTTTTAATAACTTGCATACACAAACAAACACACATCAAAGAACACCTGCATAGATACTATAATAAAACATGTTCATTATGAAGATCAAGGAGCTCATAAAATAAAACATTAGAGACAGTTCATTGAGAAAAACAAACTTGATTGTATTAACTTTATGAATAAAAGAACCTTACAACCTCTGCCTTGATGTTGCACAAGCTCTTTCCAGGGTCCAGCAAGAATCTCCTCTACTTTGACAAGCCTCACTCACTTCCCAAATGAAATGAAAGGTATGTGATCTCTCCTCTTACAAGATCGAAAAGGAAGTCTAATTTCCAACAGCATTTACTCTCAAGAATCTTCAATAGTTGCAATAGACGTTTGGGGCGGAGTTCGAGGTGAACTAGGCCCAAGTTGATGAACTACCCCAGGTGTAGAAGTTTGAGTAGTAGGCTTGACAGGTTGCTGGGGTGAACCAGAAACCAAAGGCTGTCCAGATTTAGATGACAACTACACACTGGGTTGCGAAGTCTGTTGATCCCACACCACATTCATTTCGGGGTATGGACCCATAACAGGTTGAGCATATCGAGGACCAAAACCAGGTTGAGTGTAAGGTTGATAATTATACGGTACATTTCCCGTTCCTTGAACAAATGATTGACCCGAAGGTAGTTGGAAACCTTGAGGTTGGTATTGACCTTGAGGTTGGTACTGACCTTGCGGTTGGTACTGACCTTGAGGCTGGTACTGACCTTGCGGTTGATACTGACCTTGAGGCTGGTACTGACCTTGAGGCACATATTGAAACTAAGGTTGACCTTGAGGTACATATTGGTACTAGGGTTGACCTTGAGGAAAATAATGTCCCGTAGGGATGTACTGTCCTTGAGGTCCCCCCCAGGCGATAATGGACTACCTTGAGGTTGCCCCATAGGCGGTAGTTGAGTACCTTGTGGCTGCCCCCAGGCGGTATTGAACTACCTTGAGGTTGCGGGTTAGGGGTAGTACCAGACATCATAAGAATCTCTTCAACACATAACGGTTTAGTTCCGCTATTACCAGGAGATACTACATATTCAATGGGTTGAGGAGATGCTCCTGAAACCGTACCAGATAAAGACTGATACCCAGGAGGAACAGAAGGACCGCCATGTAAAAATGTTTCTAGCGTCTGAGAAAACAAGGATGACTGTCTCGACATATTCAAAGGAGGATAATAACCTCTGGGTG